>JAOCPT020559557.1:0-10967 GCA_026546935.2 Palythoa grandiflora | reverse complement strand
TTATTATTATTATTATTATTATTATTATTATTATTATTATTATTATTATTATTATTATTATTATTATTACTAACCCAACACCTGGCTTTATCGCGCTACCAGTTTTGCATGTAAACCAAATACAACGTTAACTAAGCCCCTTGTCTAGACAGTGCTAGGTTGAATCGGCCCTGGCGCATGGAAACAGCTTGTAATTTGTTTCAGCATTGCTTTACTTTCATTACTGGGTCATGCAAATAAAGCAATTTGATATGCTATTCCCAGTGGGTGTTTACAGTGACTCCGGATACGTGTGGGCAGTCAAATTCGATTTGAATATGTTACGTGTGGACGCGAAAGATATCCGGACAAGTACGTGCAAACGGAGCCTAATTGCGTGCTTGAATGAGTTAGACCCAAGCACACACTCTTTAATTATGATGTAAATTTGGGTTAAAAAGCTCGCTATTCATTGATTTAAAATTCATAGCGGCGAAACACAATCTCTGTATGAATAATTTTTAAATACTTAATATTTTCAATTGAAGAGGAAGACGCGTATTTCAAGGAAGCAAGCTATTACAAATACAATTCTCGCTTCTTTTTGCTTCGTTTTTCAAGCCTGCTACACAAGCTAACAAGGTAATACAGACTGAGCCGAAGTGATGTTTAAACACCCGTTGGATTAAATTCAGTAATTCAATCGAGCGCATCGGAATAAATCTGATAACAGGTGTGTTCACCGTCTGTTTAAATTTAATGAACAAAATATAACTGAACAAGACCAATTGAATGTTATGAAAACAAACAAGGACGTTTCATAGCCATTAAAAATTAACATGATCTTGTTGGATGTTGCATATCCTCAGACGACTTAGAAAATGGCGGAAGGTTTCACGGCAACGCTTAACAATGTAAGGCGAGTCGAAGAAAGCGTCCGATATGAAGGATTCGGTCGTTCTCAAATAGACACAGGCAACAAATGGACAGCAAAAGGCTGCAATTATGAAACTCGAACAGGAATCTTGCGTCTCGAGCCCAAACTTTACAAGGATCCCGGAACGCGAGTGTCTCTGAATAGCGCTTGTTATAAAGAAGCCACACAGCGCATGGAAATGAACGGTGACTCGTATATAAATAGAACGGGAGTTATCGACCTTGCTAGTCGTTGCTACAATGACGTGGGAACCCGTATGACTTTGGAAACGGGTAGAAAATACAAGGAGTTAAGCAGGAGGATCGAACTGGACTCGGCAAAGCGATATGAAGAGCAGAGCTGTCACGAAAATTGTGTTGACTATCAGAAGTATGTTGAAGCGAGCCATCGCGTGACACTGAATAACAGTTCGAGGTTTAAGGAACCGAGTAACAGAACATTGCTTGATTCAGCACGCCATTATAAGGAGAAAAGTACACGAATGGACTTATTTAGCGGTAGATTTGTAGAAGCAAGTACAAGAACGGACGCGTTTTGTCAAAGTTTTGAAGACAACACTTTTCGTTTTGAACTTGAGAACGGATCTTCGCACAAAGAACCCTCGACTCGATTTACATTGTCAAGCGGACACATTTACCAAGAACCTAGTACTGTATTAGAGTTAGAAAGAAGCTTGTTTGTGGAACCAAGTGTTCGTGTTGAACTTGAATCTGGTCGCTCTTACAAAGAGGAAAGTCGAAAACTCGAAGTTGCCGGGTGTATATTGCAGGAGCCAAGCCACAAATTATTACTAGATAATGGACTTCAATACAATTGGGATACACACAAAAACATAACAATGTTTAGTTATAAATCAGTCGAGCCGACAACGAGATTCGAGCTTAGCAGCTTTAAACACGTTGAGAGTACGGGTCAAAATAGGCAGCGAAGGCTTCAGGAAGGCCTCGACTTTTATGGCCTTCGCCGTGACTTTCAAACCGATGACACAGATGTTCAAGAAAACAATTAGTTCATTCCATCACCAATGCTGCAATTCCTAAATCAACTTCTAACACGCCTTTGAGTGCGGGGAAGTCTATACCTTATCGAACAATTCGTAGAACCTGATAATGATCTGTAGAGTTTGTTGTAGAAAAAGTTAGCACGATAATACACGTTCTATTTTATCACAGTCACTGATAATTCAATTGTTGCAAACAAACACATTAAATAAGTCACGAGTAGCGTGAATTACTGAATAGTCAGTTTTTACCATTTGATGTGTGTTCGTGTTATGGAATAATTCCATTTTAGGGACATTTTGGTAAACTATTATGGTTATAACTGTGGTGTACATGTGGATTTGAATGTGGTTGTAGATGTCGGAAGTGAATTGTGAATCTGGTTTTGGATATTAATCATTGCGGTTGTAGATGTGATTTTGGAGCCTTTAGTTGGATGTGAATGCGGTTGTGGATGTAAATGCGGATATGGCGTGCATGTGGATGTAAATGCAGATGTGATGTGGATGTGAGTCCAGTTGTGGATGCGGATGTGACATATATGTGACGTGGATGTGATGTGGATGTGATGTGGATGTGATATGGATATGATATGGATATGAATGTGGATGTGATGTGGATATAGATGTGGATGTGATGTGGATGTGATGTGAATATGAATGTGGATGTGATGTGGATATGATGTGGATGTGATGTGGTTATAGATGTGAGTGTGGATGTGATATGGATATGAATGTGGATGTGATGTGGATATAGATGTGAATGTGGATGTAATATGGATATGAACGTGGATGTGATATGGATATGAATGTGATGTGGATATAGATGTGAATGTGGATGTAATATGGATATGAATGTGGATGTGATGTGGATATGAATGTTGATGTGATGTGGATATAGATGTGAATGTGGATGTGATATGGATATGAATGTGCATGTGATGTGGATGTGATATGAATGTGATGTGGATGTGATATGAATGTGATGTGGATATGGATGTGGATGTGATATAGATGTGAATGTGGATGTGATATGGATATGAATGTGGATGTGATATGGATATGATGTGGATGTGATGTGGAAATAGATGTGAATGTGGATATGATGTGGATGTGATATGGATGTGATGTGGATGTGGATGTGATGTGGATATGAATGTGAATGTGATGTGGATATAGATGTGAATGTGGATGTGATGTGGATGTGATATGGATATGATGTGGATGTGGATATAGATGTGAATGTGGATGTGATGTGGATATGAATGTGGATGTGTGATGATGTGAATGTAGATGTGAATGTGGATGTGAATGTGGATGTGATGTGGATGTGAGTGCGGTTGTGAATGTGGATGTGATATGATGTGAATGTGGATGTGATGTGGATGTGATGTGGATGTGAGTGCGGTTGTGAATGTGGATGTGATATGATGTGAATGTGGAGGTGATGTGGATGTGATGTGGATGTGATGTGGATATAGATGTGAATGTGGATGTGATGTGGATGTGAGTGCGGTTGTGAATGCGGATGTGATGTGGATGTGGATGAGATATGGACATGGATATGGATATGATGTGGATGTGATGTGGATATGAATGTGGATGTGATGTGGATATGATGTGGAGGTGATGTGGATGTGATGTGGATGTGATGTGAATATAGATGTGAATGTGGATGTCGAAGTTTCTAGTGTTCTAGCTTCCTACAGGGGAGGTAAGGGGTTTATTTGTGAAGCCATGAAGCCCCTTTTTTTATTTTTCGTGGATCGTAATAAGAGAAACTGATAAAAATCCGGGATTCGTGACTCAGACCGCGGCCGTGATCCATGAACTAGAAAAATTAAAGCCCGTTAATCGCGAAACATTATTCTCTTTCCTCGTGATTTGGTCAGGGCAAGAGGTTGTTTTAAAAGTTACACCTAGATATTAAAAAATAGTTTGTTCATTTACATAGGATTACAGTGGAGGGTCATTTTCAAGATATCTAAATCAAAATGAGCCAAAGATCATTCATAGTATTTTTTGGCAGTCATAGCGTGTCCATGTACAACAGATTATGTGTTTGGAAAACAATTTATTTCTCGTGAATCGTTAAGCGCAAAAATTAAAATCCGTGAACCGTTCGTATCATTTTGAGAAAATCACGAATCGTGCCAAGCCCTCCCCCTCCATCCCCTCCCCTCATTCTTCCTAATTAATATATGTTTGTGACATCAGTAAAAATTAAATTATCGAGGATACAATCCCAACCCTTATGTATGGTATATAGATATTCATTTCTTGTTTTAGTGTACCACTGATTTCTCTTGCTGATTTGGTAGTAGCAATACCAGTCTTTGTATTGGACGAGTTACTGCTACATTGAAAGTAAATATATGAAGACCGGTTGTGGCCGGTCGAAATATAGTTACAATCAAGAAAAATCTTCCCTTCGTTGTTTGTCAGGTTTTTCTTATATTTACTTTCAATTTGTTTATTTAGCTGACTTGGTCCCCTCAGGATCCAGCGCAACAGAAAAGTTGTACACGGGCTTTCTTACAATAGTTTTTGCTGTTACATAACCGCGTCATTCATATTTCGTTATTCGTTCTCCAGCAGTTAGGGTTTTTATACTGTTCTTCAACTCTTCTTACTTTTCCGTCTGAGTCAGGGTATACTTGGGACACTTTTCCAAGTCGCCATTGTCCTCTCACTAAGTTTGAAATTTGGAGCAACACTATATCTCCTTTCGTCACGTTTCGGTGAGCTGTGTGCCATTTCTGTCTGATTATTAAGCTTGGGAAGAAATCTCGTGTCCATTTTTTTTCCAAAGTAATTTGTGAGCTGTTGTATAAATTCGAATCGATTGCGAGCACTTGCTTTGTCCATGACTGGTTTACTAGGTATCCTGGGTGTGCTTCTTCCGAGCAAAAGATCGTTTAGGCACAAATACGTCCCGTCTTCTGGTGATGTTGGGTATCTTCCAATAGGTCTTTCATTGATTAAGTTAGTCGATTCAAAGAACACCGCTCGTAGTTCTGAATACGTTAAGATACTTTCTCTGATTGTACAAGTGGATTGTGCAAGTGATGGCTTTTTTGATTAATTTTATCAGCATGTGTCACCATTTACCATGGTGCGTCGGCAGATGTAAACTTCCACTTTAACCCTTCAGTTATTCCGAATGCGTCGAGGTCGTCCCAATCCCATCGTTTCGTTATCTTCTGTAACTCTTTGTCAGCTGATATTAACTGTGTACCGTTGTCTGAATTTGTATCGAGGGGTACCCTCTGATAGATACAAAACGTCTTAGAGTCTTTAGGAATTTATCGGTAATTTGGTGCCAAATAAATGTGAACTGCTCTTATTCCTAGACAGTTAAAGATGATGTCATATGCTTTATCAGTTATGCGCTTTTTGACTTTGTCGCGAATCGAAAATGGGCACTTCCTTTCTGGCCCAAACTCAAACATCGACCACGGAGGTTTTATCAAACTTCCGACATTGCATGTTGTGCGGAATCACGGAATGACGTCATTAGTAGGCGTGACTAAACGTGACTAAATGTATTATCTTCCCGTAAACACCATGTTTCTTTACCACATAATTATATTATTTTAAGAATGTTAAATTTCTTATATTTAGCGGAAATTTAGTTAATCGTCTTATGATGAGTTAGTACAGGCTTGACAAAGGTTGTAAATCCAAAACCGGTCGCCAAAAAAGAACAAGTTTTAAACTCAAGTTGCCGCAGCACATAGTCGTTTTATTTATTTCATCGAGGACATAAACGCTTTAGCTTTCCTTCTTGGATGTCACCTTCTAGGAATTTCTGGCATTCCTTTATCCAAAACATTTCAGCCTTCTCAATATCTTTTGGTTCTGGTGGTCTTACTGTATTACTAAACGGAATCTTTGGATCTTTTCGTTACATAGAAAGTATTCGAGCTGTTACTCTCAGCAGCTTTTATTAATTTGAATATTTGTCGATTTTAGTTCTTGTAACCAAATCGTCCGATGTTACACCGATTATGGTAGCTGCTACTTTCGAGTGAATCACATCTGGCACGGTATCCGAGGTGTAAGATAATCTCGAGTGATGGGCCATTCGCATTCAGGTCGCTTAAGGGAATCTGGTCCCTCTTGCCATTCGCTGTGCAGACCTATTTCGCTTGGTTTCTTTCATCTTGTCATTAAGTCAGCAATATTGTATATGCACTGTCTGTCCAGTACCAGTTTCTTGTTGAGTGCCTTCTTGTATTTCGCCAATCCGTGTTGCGGCAAATGTATTCAATCCATTCGAATCCTCTTGGATCATAGCGTGTACTATTTGGGAATCAACGACATCTTTGAAACTTGTATCGACACTGTTGTACATGGGAACCTTTAGACGTTTGTTTAGTACTGCACCACGCAGCTTGTACCGACACTGTTGTACATGGGAACCTTTAGACGTTTCTTTAGTACTGCACCACGCAGCTCTATGCGATCTACAGAAGTCTTTCTTACATCAGCAAGACGATTCTCGGATATAAGTTAACTTTCAAATCGCTGATCTTTTAGTTGCCATCGTGCATATGCACAAGCTCCATATGCTTCATTGGATCCACCACTAAGTATGATTAATACAGGTTCAGTAACTGCGCCGTCAGGTTTCATACATCGCTTAACTGGTAACATGTTTCATATCTAGGAGGTCTTTAGAGAACACTGTCCACTTTTTACTGTAATCTTCTGGTGTTGGGTCGTCCTATCCAAGTTCAGTGTTGTTTGCCCAGACTTGTCTGTTCATTATTTTTGCCCTGATAGTGAACGGTCCAGCAAGACCAAGGAGATAGTAAATGCTGTTAATCTGAGATAGTATTGCACGCTTCGTTAACGGTTGAGGTATCGTTTCTGATTCATTACTTGCAGTGTTTTGCCTTCGCCGTTTTTTCTTCTTGAGTGAGAAGTTTAGTTTTACTGAGAAACACAAGTAATCCAAGACTGGATTCCACTTAACTCCGAGAACTTTTTCTTCCGTGGCGTGCGGTTCTTGTGGCATTGTAGGTTTTCCTTTGTTACTATGATCTCCTTAAAATGTCCAAGCCTTGAGCTTAAATCCCCTGTTGATCGATGTCAGATGCAAGTTAAGCAGCAGATGGGCCGTCATTGGTGCTCTCTATTATATCATCCATGGAGGTGTTTTTCTGTACGACACTAGAGCTGCTTGCGGGTACAGATCCTTCCCCATCTCTGCGATTTTGCGCATGGCAACCGTTGCGATGGTTCCCGATGGCTTATCCCCGAATGATACTCTTTGTATAATGTAGGTGTCTGGTTCTCGTGACTGATCCATATCTCTCCATAAGAATCTGTTTGTATGCTGAGTAATGGACACATCTTTACTGACGTCACAAACATGTTTTAATTAGCAAGTTGGAACACTGGAAACTACGACTGACTTGAGCGAGATTGTAAAAGGGCCAGAGGATTACGAACCCCACACTCTACCACCACTCAATTATCATAACTACTCCAAACGGTTTGAACCAAAAGTGTTATTACAGTCGTTCAGTCAATCAGAATGTGGATGTGATGTGGATGTGAATGCGGATGTGATCTGATATGATGTGGATGTGATGTGGATGTGAATGCGGATGTGATCTGATATGATGTGGATGTGATGTGGATATGATATGGATGTGAACGTGAATGCTGTTGTGTATGCGGATGTGACGTGAATGTGACGTGGATGTGATGCGGATGTGATGCGGATGCGATGTGGATGTGACGTGGATGTGACGTCAATGTGACGTGGATGTGATGTGGATGTGATTTGGATGTAACGTGGATGTGAATGTGTTGTGGATGTGAATGCGGTTGAGGATGCGGATGTGATGTGGATGTGATTTGGATGTGAATGCAGTTGTGAATCCGGTTGTGAATGTGGAAGTGATGTGGATGTGAATGTGGATGAGCATATTGATGTGAATGCGGTTGTGAATGTGGATGTGATATGAATGTAATGTGAATGTGAATATACATCAGTCATGGCTGTACTAGATTTAATTGTTCTGTTCAGTTGAAATCTTGTTGTATTCCTATATTACTTTTTTAATCTCTGTCCAACGTATGAACAAGGTTGAAGATTAGAGTATGCTGAAGACAGTAATTTTGAGATTTTTAGCGATAGCCAATAACTGACATTATTAACATTTCATGCATCTCTAGATCTTCACTGAAAAACTGATAAAATCTTTTATAAAGTCAATGAAACATACATAAGCAGGCTTTTGTTTTGTCTTCCACGTGTCAAAGGTTGTTTTCAAAGCAAATACATGATCAACTGTTTTTCTCCTTCTTATTACTGACATATATGAACGTTTTATTAACCATCTTTTGTTAATTTTTATAGTTTTTATTATATTCTAAGACCCCTGTGTGACTTAAACTTCCTCGTCTTTATAATGATTCGAAAAAACATGTATTATTTAATACGGCAAAATTTACAAAAAAGTAACAAATTTCGTTTTTAGGTGTTAACAAGGCGTCGAAAACATTTTTTGTTTCGCTAAATATTCTAACTTTACTTTGTTTTACTTTATAGAAATTCTTATTCTTCGGCCATTTCAACTTGAATAAAAACAACACACAAACTGCGGTTATAAACGTAACGAGACACTGAGGCATGTTATAAAACTGACTTTCATTTATGAACTTAACGTTTCGTAAGTTTCGACATACATCTTCAGAAGTAAGGGCTACTCAAACTACAATTAAATTTAAACATGAAAACTAATACCAAATAAGGAAAGTAATAACAATGAGAAGTTTAAATTTAATTGTAGTTTGTTTGTTTAATTGTAGTTTGAGTAACCGTTACTTCTGAAGATGTATATCGAAGCATACGAAACGTTAAGTTCATAAATGAAAGTCAGTTTATAATATGCGTTGTCTCGTTATGTTTATAACCGCAGTTTGTGTGTCATTTTTTGTTTTACTTTATTTAGGTTTTCATCCCTCTTTTTCTAAACTGTAGCCGAAAAAGCAACAATTGATAAGAAATAAGTGCCAAACACAGAAAAACATTTAAAATAGAAACTAGCTGTTCTTTAGAGCGAGCGCAGTTGAGCTGGTTATATTCGTGCATTTTGTCTTGATACCTGAGTTTATATAAACTATAACATATTGACGGCAGTTACATTCTTTCAATTTTTTAAAAAAATCAAGTTTGTTTAAAATTTATATTTAATGGCTGGTAATAAATTTATGAAACTTTGTGACCCTTTGTTGGCACACTGGCATTTATTTTCAAGTTCGGAATTTATATTTTAATTTCTTTTTAATGACTGGTTAAATACATTTTTACGACCTTTACCGTTGGCGTGCTGCAAACTATAGTTTCTTCCAATATTCAAAATTATATAAACTAGGTAAGTTCATTTCTGTTTTCTTAAGCTTCCTAGAGCATCTAAATTTTTGCCCTCTAATTTTTCATTTGTTAAAGATATATGTGTTATCTTTTTTTTGCTGTGAAATCATTAAGATAAAGCAAAGTAAAGTATAAACTATAGTGACAAAATACCGTTGCTAGTATCAATGTGTATGTGGCAGCCATTGTATCACCTGGTGGGGTGCTGATCCGTGATGTCACTGAGTGGCCAGAATATGATGTCTTAAGCGGTTATAACGTACAAATAATGAATACTTTACAGCATTGCAGGAGTTGATCTATAACAGGGAAAACCTTTCAAATTATTAATTAGTAGAAGAAAAAATATAAATGATATGTATCTATGTATTTATTACTGACAGGCTCGTCAGTAAGATACAAATGAAATAAATTCATTTGTATAACAACAAACTTTTACTTCGTAGTGCACAGTACATTTTACTGACTAATTCTGATATTCTTGATAACGATACAGGAAGGAATAAACAACAAATTTTTCTTCCCTTAGCTTCAGGCGTCCTCTGAATTTTATCTGAATGATCTAACAAAACATCGTGATATTACAAATACTTTTCCCAAGAATTTCGCATTAATGGCTCACCAAACAAACTTCCCAGGGATTCTCGTAATCATTTGGCCATTTTTTGATCCCCAAGTTCGATTTTTTGTTTCAGGATGGATTACGTTTTCCAAGTTGATAGCGTAAAGGTGTTTGTTCTTTGTTATCTTTAGTAATGGCTGTGAATGACCAGGTGCATAACACAAAAAGATGCTCACATAAATAGCACCAAAACAGAGAAAGTGAGAACAGTACGATTTTTATCCTTCGTCGCATCTTTCCTGCAGCACTTGAAAAGTTGATCCAATAGTGGTCAGAATCGTTTCTAAACTGTGACCCAGCAGCTGATAAAGGTTTGTTATCACTTTTCAACTCAGTTATAACAATCAGTGAAAATTGTTCACTTGACTTAATCCTACATTGATAAAGAAACAGAGATGCATGTTATTCGATTTTAGTGAAAAGAAACTTTGGAAATATAATAATCTGCACTAACTACCGCTTTAATTTATGAAAATGGAAGAGGAAAGAAAAAGATAGAGAAAGCAGCAATGGATATATATCGTACATCACAAGAACGATGTTAAAATTTCAAAACAGAAGAACGGAGGAGAAGAGAGGAAGTAAATTTATGTATAGTTTTTTGCTCTATAGAGATCTGAAAATATAGTCTGCAATTCTTGTATCCTTCGTCACCTCATCGTTTTTTTCTTTTTCTATTTAAGAAATAAAAAACATTTTTCATGTTTCCTGATAGACTTACAGAAACATGAGTGGAAGTTTAGTAGAACAGAGAAATAACCAGTGACAACACGGGCGGAGAGTTCTAGTACTATCAAACTTACAAATTACCAACTTTTAAATTTTGTGAAACCAAAGATATTTTTAAAATCTACATTTCGAGGCAAATTCAAAATTTCCGTGTGCTACTTGAATTCTGTTGCTATAATAGACCCATTTCACGCTTAGCGTTTAAACTCGGTGCCTTGGCTCCTAATGGTATTAATGAGCGTTTTTCATTCATCTGATTAATAGTTTTGACCAATGGCCTTTCATCTATTTGCATTTTTGTAGCTAT
>JAOCPT020559517.1:0-10967 GCA_026546935.2 Palythoa grandiflora | reverse complement strand
TGACGTCATACGTCATAAATGATTTCTTTTGTATTCTAACTCATGAATAAAATGCGGTGGATTCTCATTAACGTGCGTGGATTATATTATTTTAGGATGACATCATCCTTCAAAAATGTGCTGTGTCATGAATAAAAATAAGGATTCTTTTGTTCTTGAATGGCTTCCCCAAACTTGCCCGATTATTCTTTTGTGTTGAGCGATTGCACCATCATGCGTCATATTTCTATTTTTTGTTTGCTACTGATAATATAAGCAGCGAGCCTAAGCAGTTTTGACATTTCCCAACTCGAAAACAATAGAAACTATAAACAACTTTCAAGAAGCGTAAAGCAGGTAATAAAGCTTATGCAAATCCAAGCAAGAAGTAGAAACGATGTTGCAAAAAGAAATAATAAATACATTAATCCTCTATTGTTTTGCTTTCAATAGCTGTGGGCAAGAGTTTGTATTTTAATAAGTTTGCAACGGTTGGGTGATCTTTGAATATTTGTAGTGTTTTGATATTCACGGCTTCTTGGACACAACCGCACACAATACCCCAAAAATACGGCTAATTCGGTGCATACTATACTACTCAGGTTATTGGACATAACTACTTAGTCTTATTTACCCATTTCTCCTGTCTTTTCTGCAACAGCTCCTACGTCCTGTCGGGGCCCCAAGAAACTGCCGGGAGCAACACTTGGTTCTCTTTTCTTCTTCACTTTAACCGGACAAATTTTCTTTTCTCTTTGAATTGCGACCACCTCATCAGAAACAGAATTACGTTTCTTTTGGTAATCCAGAATCAGCTTTGCTTCTTTGATTTTCCTTTTCTGCTTTTCTAAATCAAGTTTCAGTTGTTGTAGTTTTGCGTGGCCTCTGCAGCGAAGTCCTTCTTTCAGTTCCATTTTTAATCTTTGTAATTCAAAGCGATGAAGCTCTATTTGCCCTTGAAGTTTTTGAGATCGACAATCTTCGCTTATAGAATCTACAAGATTTCGCCGTCGCTTGTCTGTTTCCTCTTTTTGTTGAAGTTTGTTTTGTACTTGTATTCGACAAAGGTTTTGGTTTTCATTGCTTCCCTTACGTTCAATTTCCATTCTGAGCTCGTCGATTGTAACGAGGTGGTTCGTACATTGCTCCACTATCTTCGAAACAGGTTCTTTTTCCCCATTTTCTCCTTTTATAGTCATTCGTTTTGCTTCTTCTTTTAAAACTGATAAGTGGTTTCCCAATAGCTTTATCTGCTCTCTCAGAAGGACATCCTTGCCCTGCAAAACAGACACACCTTGTTGCCTTTCAGTGTCGCTTATGATGTTTTTTATTTCAAATGTTTCCAGTCCAACAGAATTGCTCTTCCCAGGCAAGTCTCCCACTTGATGAATTCCGTGTACATCTTTGGACTGTCTTTCTAGTTCGTCTTCTTTTACTTCACCCAAGAGTTTCTCATCCGTTAACATTTCATTCAGTTCAAATTCCTCCGTTTTTGCTGCTTCTAATTTTCCAGAGACATCTTCGATCATTGCTATAAGTTCTTCATCATGACCACCAAAGTTTAATTCACTTTCATAGCAATCGCTTTTGTTCACCCGTAATTGTTTCATTTCCGAATCTTGCCTGCAGCTTCGTTCCAGGACAAGCAACCTTTTGACAGTTTCTACCTCGTCACAGAAAATATCACAAAGCTGCTTTGTTTGACTTCTCTCGTTTGTCAGTTCGATAACAAGTTTATCTTTTGCCATAATATGATTGTATAGTCTACGACGATAAACTAACGACGTAACTATAATTAAAATGCTAGCGAGTCCACGTAAGAAAGCATGTGGCAGTTGAATCGAAAGCTCCGCGGTTACTACCAGGATAGCGAATAGTACGTCATCAAGAGTTTGCTTTATTCTGCTGTACATATTTGGATTAGTTGTTTCTGCAACATTTTGGCTTTCATCATTAATCCCTCCAATCCAAGGAGATGAACAGTGGTAAGCGACGGGAAATACAAAAGCAAGTGATATGAAGACTATAGCAAGAGAGATTCTGTACATCTTGAAAGAAGCCAAACATAAGGAGACTATAAAACACGTGGAAATAAAATAAATCGATTTCCAATTAAGCATCATCTTTTGAAACTTATCTCGTTTTTCAGGTAGGAATTCTTCTCTTTTAAGTTGTAGTTTAGCTGACGTTAAAGCCAACGTAATTTGACTAGGAGCTTGCTCGAGGACGCCCACAACATCTTGTCCCTCTTTGTTTGGTGCAGAAGCTTTTTTTTGATGTTTTCTCGGCGTTTCTAATTTAGTCCCGATCTTATCTTCAAAACTGACATTTTCGCCCAAACAGGTGAAGTTGTCACTTTCTTCATCTTCGTTAGAAATGAGAGTGTGCTGATTGAGTTCAGGAGTTTTCTTTTCCTTCTTGTCATGTTTGAGTTTAAGTATTGTTTCGAGGGCACTGATGGTCTCCTTTTGCTTCCCTATCACTTCATATTCTTGCTCCAACAAAGCAGAGAGTTCTTTTATCTCTTGCATGCATGCACGTTCTGTTTCTGTTTCGCAATCAAGAAGTGACTGGAAAAAGTTTCTTTTTTTCCATATAAGGAGACCAATGAGGGCGCAGAATAGACTGGAGCCTACAGCGTATTGGGCTGATGAATACTGGGTCGAACAGGCAAGCATTGCGGCGCAAAGAATGGTAATTACTAATACGGCTGCTGCTTTAAATTGCAAATTCGTTCCAACTTTATCTCTATTTCTTCTGTTCTCAAACTCATGTCTTAACAAATTTTGAGTCATAATTCGTTCTTCCGTCATTGTGTTGACTTCCTTCTTTAATTCTTCATACTTGTAATAAAAATCGAGACTTTTGTTCCATTTTTTGCCAAGAAGAATTTCCAGTTTGAAAATGACATTTTCCAGGTGTTCCACATGTTTTGTATCATCCTGTTGTTGTCTCTTTAGCTCACCCAAAGTAGCTCCTTTTTCTTTATCTAAATTATTCTCTGTTTGTAGTTTTTCTATAAGCTCCTGTCTCTTCTGCAATTCTTTGTTTACCTTCGTTTTCTTTTCTTTTAGAGTTATTAACTCCCTCAAATGACTTTTGCAGTTTCTTCCAACCTCACTAGCCTCAGCCTTGAGATCTTCAACGGTATTAGTCAGACAATCCGTTAGAGTTCGCTCAATAGCTAACTGCTTAACCAACTGTTGTACTGCATCACTGAATCCACACAATCGTAGCTTTTCTTTCCGAAGACAGTTTTTAAGAGAGATAATTCTGTACAACTCAATGGCTCCACAAATGAAGACGTACACTAGTGGTACAATAGTCACTGCAGTTGCAATAGTGACTCGAGCCCACAAACAAAGACATAAAAAGGACAGCGTTAGAAAAATGAGTGGAATACACGTCATATCCTTTAATGTTTGTGGAAAGTCCGTATTCTTCTCGGACACTTCATTCTCACCTTCATCCATACTCGAGGATGTCGATGATTCCTTAGCATCGGCTAGTTCCTTGAGAGTTTCGTTTAAATTACTTTCTGCTTCAATGTCTCGTTTTGCTTGCTCAATAGCCATTATGGTCAAATCTCTAACCTCGTGAGTAAATTCCACCTTTCCTAGATTTTCCTCATTATTTCGATTAGATTCACTTTGCAGGGATTCGTCTTCCATTTTTTCTTTGATTTCCGAAAGTTCCCTTCGTAAGCTTTCCATTAGTAAGTTTTTTTCTTCTGTTACACTTTTCATTTCAATTTTTTCAATTTCTCGTTCATTCAGTAGTTCTTCACATTTGATTTCTGTTAAAGCGAGAATTTCATTTTTGTTTTCAAGTTGCTTTTGTAAATCTTCGTATTTCTCTACTTGCTTTTGAAGTTCTTCATTTTGTTTCTGAAGTTTACGACACACATCTTCAATAGAATGGAGTTCAGCATTGTGGGAGCTTGTCATTTCTTTAGTTTGTACCTGCAAGTTATCAAATTTTTGTTTATTTATAATGTAACGCTCTTTCTCAGATTCAAGCTGCAACTGCAAATCCTCCAAACTTTGAATTAAGGCTTGTTTTTCAAAATTTATCTTCCTCTCCTTTGCCTCAGTTTCTTCTGTGGCTTTTAATGCTGATTGCTTTTCAAGATCCACTTTATTTTCCAGTTCTCGAATATCCGCACGTAGCTCATTTATGAAAAGCTGGTTTGATTTCCTTTCCCTTCGAAGTTCTTCTCGTAACTGTAGAGAAATGTCTAGTTTCTCTTCTTCTGATTGTTTAAAGCGATTCTCCCACTCGGATTTCGCATCGTGGAGATATATTATTTCCTCTTTTACCCTGTCAATGGAAGACTCTCGTTCAAAGACGGACATTTCAAGTATCTCAATTTTGCCTTTTTGTGAGTCTACCACGCTATTTTTGACGTCAAGTTCCTCAGTCAAATTTTTACACTCACTCTCCTTTGCTCTCACTTCGTCCTGCAGTTCATTGATTTTCAAACTATGGTTTTCAAGGAATGTCTCAAATTCCTTTTCTATTCGCTCTTTCAGTTTTTCTGTTAACATTTCTTGATCCGTTAAATTTTGCGTCAACGTTTTTATTTCTACGTCTTGCACAAAAGCTTTATTTCTTAATGTTTCTATTTCTACTCGTAAATCTTTCTCAACTTGTTCTTTTTCCTGCAGTTTCATCATGTGTATTTTTTCCTCAGTTTCAAATTGCAATTGCAAATCCTTCAGATCTTGACTTAAGGTCTGTTTTTCCAAGTTCATCTTTACCTCCATCGCTCCAGTGTCTTCTGTGACTCTCCGTACTGATTGCTTTTCATGATCTAACTTACTCTCTAGTTCTCGAATATCCTTCCGTAGTTCATTAATGACTAGATTACTCGATTTTCTTTCACTTCTAAGTTCCCCTTGTAATTGCAGAGAAATATCTACTTTCTCTTTGACAAGTTCTTTTAAACGATTCTCCAACTCGAATTTTGTACTGTGAGAATGAAAAAGTTCCTCGTTGATCCTGTGAATGGAAGATTCTCGTTCAAAGACGGATTTCTCAAGAGTCTCAATTTTATTCTTTTGAGAGTCTATCACAGTGTTTTTGACGTCAAGTTCCTTAGTCAAAGTTTTACACTCAAACTCCTTTGCTCTTACTTCGTCTTGCAGTTCAATGGTTTTCAAACTGTGCTTTTCATGAAACGTTTCAAATTCTTTTTCCATTTGTGTTTTTAGTTTTTCCGAGTAAATTTCTTGATCCTCTAAATCTTGCGTCAACTTTTTTGTTTTTGCTTCTTTTGCAAAAGCTTTATCTCTCAATGTTTCTATTTCCTCTCGCAGAACTTTTACTAACTTTTCCTTTTCCTGTAGTTCGGTTTTGTGCATTTTCTTCTCCAGTTCAAACTGCAAATGAAGGTCTTTTAAACTTTGGATCAAAGTTTCCTTTTCCAAGAGTAATTTACTTTCCCTTTTCTCAGTTTCTGCTTTTGTTCTTGCTGCTAATTGTATTGCTTGATTCAATTCATTTTCCAAATACAGAATATTTCTTTGTAGTTCGCTAATAACTTGCTTTTTTGATCGATTTTCGCTCATTTCTTGTTCTAACTGCAGAGAAATTTCTTCCGTAACTTTCTCAAGCTGTTTCAAACGAATATCTGCTCCATTCATTGCAGATTGGAACTCTTTTAGTTCCTTGTTTGATCTCACGATAGACGTTTCCCTTTCACGAATAGACTTTTCTAACAAGTTTATTCTATCTAACTGAGATTCAATTATAATTTTCCTGTTTTCGAGTTGAACTTTTAAATCTTCAAACTCCGTTTCCTTTGCTTTCAATCTGTTTTCTAGATCATTAGTTTTTAGCTTTTGGTCATCGAGAACCTTCTCCAGTTCCTTGGACAGTTGATCCAGCTTTTGTAGCTCCAACTCTTTAACGCGTGTTTCCGTTTTCAGTTTGTTTATTTCATCCTGTAGTTTTTTCGAAAACCTCTCCTTTTCTACCAGTTCGTTTTGAATAAGTTCTTTCTGCGTCTCCTGTTTTTCTAAGTGCTGGGTCAGTTCCTGCAGTTTGTGAGAGCTAGTGGCGATCTCAGATTCCATCTCCTTTGCTGCATTACTCAACTTTAACTCAAGATTTTTTGCTATCCTCTCTAGCTCCGTCATCTTAATTTCTTTCTCTAAAATGATTGATATTTTGTCTTCAAGCTGTTTTTCTTTTTCGTTAAGAACTTCTATAGCTTCGTCTTCCTTCAACTTCGATTCAGTTTTCAAAATCTCGATCCCTTGTTGCATTTCTTCAATCAAGGTTTGACACTTTTGGAGTTCATTGGTAACAACTTGTATGCGTTTTCTTTCAGCATCCGCCTCTGTAGTGACTTCCTCCAAAGCCTTCTTGCTTTCAGTTAGTTCTTTATTTTGTATTTCTAACTGCTTTCGCATCTCTTCGATAGGACATTGGGACCCTTGTACGACTATAACTTTTTCTTCAATCATTTCAGCTCTTCTATCGTGTTTCTCCAGAGCTTTAGTTTCTGTTTGCATTTTTTGAGCCCTTTCTCGGCATTTACAAAATTGTTGACTCTTAATAATTTCTCTCTTTATAATCTCGAGCTCGCTTTCTGCTTTCATATACCGTTCCTGTTCAGACTTGAGCAATTCTTCAAATTTGTCTCCCATTTCTTTCTCGAATTTTAAGTTGGCTTCTAGTTGCCATATTTTTTTGTCTCTTTCTTCAATTGCTTTTTTCAACGCACTTATTTGGTCCCTCTTGCATGTACACACTTGCGTCATCTCGTCGTCAAAGTCGTCTGAACTTATCTCGTCTTCGTTCATATTGAAACTGTTTCCTTATAGCGGAGTTAATTCGTTTTATACCTAAAAAACATAAAAAAATTGAGGTTTAATTAATTCAAATTTATAACTTAGATATTTTAATTTTAGTTACTAATACAGAAGTGCAAATAAATTTATTGCTGTTGTTACTTTAGATAACTATAACACAATAGTTGCCAGTTTTTGCTGGTTTGTGCAGTGCTGCATCGACTGAGCTGTGAAACCACAACTGTTAATTGAGAGATGGAGTTCATTTTGTGATGTTTTCCAATAAACTTCTTTTCAGGATTATCTTTTGTAATGGCTTAAAGTGTATATGTTATACCACGGAAATCACTTCGTATAACATCATTACCTCAGTGCGAATATTTTCGCAATAATTATTGCTCACCCTTGGAATAGACTTGAGCCTTATAAACTGACCTGCTCACACCATGGTGGCTTCATTCTTCATACTCATCTAGCTCATGTGAGGCCTGACTGTAGGGTCTTAATATTAAGGCTACTTCTTTGACGGTCGACAGTTAAAAAAATCGGCGTTTTGACGGCTGACGACTGTAAAGAAAACTCAACGTTTGGACAACTGACGGTTATTTTTTGGCCGCTTTTCCTCGATTTGACGTTTAACTATTAAAATTTAGGCCGTTTGACGGTTAATCTCCTGGAGACCCTCTCAGTTAGCACTGCACTTCACTGCATTGGTGTTGTATCATGATTCCTGTTGAGGTCTTGAAAGTTTTTCAGGCTGTTTTTCGCAGTGCATCTCCATGGACACCCCTTCATAGTGACTTCATTACATCTATTACTTCCATTAATCGAATTCAATGTGACTAAAATTTATTATGACTTTTACATAAAAGCCACATATTCAGTATTTATGTGCAAGGTAATATAGTACAGTAATAGAGGTTTATATAATACACGGCCTCCGAAAAAGAAAAATTTCCAAAGGTTTTTAACTTGTGAATGAATTAGGAATTACCTACAAATCTGAACCGAAGTAAACAGCTTCTAATTTGGCTATGTACATATAAACATTATTAAAATTTAAAAAACACAGCAGCTAGATTAGTGTTATTTTTACCAGGGATAAAAGTTGTTATTATGTTGTGTAAATAGCTTTCCACTCTTGACTGGTTGTAGACTTTGCTAAAACTTCACAATTGTCAACTCAGTGTATAATAAAAATTGAGACAACATTTGAAACTTGCATAATATGAAATGATTAAAAGTATGTGTGTGAAGAGTTAAAGTTGAAAAAGAAAAAAATGAAAAAAACATAACTTTTTCGGAAGTTCGTTTAAAAATATTCTGCCTCATCAATTACGAGCAAGTCCATATTATACAGAGTAGCACGGTCGGCACAACTTAAAGTAATGGTTTCATTTGGTTTTTAAATCTCTATAGTCGTAAATGTCTTTGCAAGTGTTTAATAATTAATGTATTTAATACTGACGAGCTGTTGTCCGTCTTACCAGCTGATTACCAGGTTTTTTTTTCCAAAATGGATTTTGAATAACTTTGCATACGGATGAAAACAAAGTGGAACAACGTTTGAGAATCTGCTGACTGTAACACACAGTTGGAGGAAGCTTTGTTTTTAAACGAAATACAATTTAAGTTAGCCATGAGAGGGCAATATAACAATACGGTCACAGCGATTGTTGTTTAATCATTTGACTACAAGGTTTAGTTTATTTAGCACACTTGTTGTATAAACTTCGTTTAGTTTCTTGGACCGACCGTGACTTGAAAAAGACGTTTAAACGTCTCAGTTCAGACAAATACAAATGTTAACGCTAAAATTAAAAATCGAATACATAAAACAGTGATGTTTAAATTGTCGTTCTAACTTTTTCGGTAGCCATTGGTCAAACACTGCATGAGAGCGGTGCCAGCGTATAAACAAACCGGCTGAAGTCCCATGTGAAAAATCTCTCAAGTCGCTTTTTCTTACCTCGTTTCGTTGTAACTCTATAGCAATTATTCGCAGTTCCCTTTCTTAGATGTATAACCTTGTATTCCCACGAACTACCTGCCAAGTAAATTTCCACGAATTTACCATATCAGCAAGGACACAAGTAATCAAAACACAATGACTTTAAAAGGATTAGCATCCATACAGAACCTAGTAATTAATCATTAATAAAAGATAGTTTTAAATTGGGTACCTGCCTGCTTTGTAATGCGACATGTTTATAAACAAAGTGTACGTTGTAAAATGTACAAGTTAGATTTTTGGCATTTGGAAACGTTCTAATCGTTTTCTTCTCAAGTCTTTGCGGTTCCTCTCGGTATTTGAAAGAAAGATATTTTAAAAAGCTTTTTAATAAAATGACAGTTTTTGGAATTAACCTTTTGAATTCGAGAAAAATGTATTTGATTCTACATTCATTGGATACCCACGGATGTAAACCAAATGTTTTAAAAGTGTCAATAAATTAACATTGTTATTGTTATGAAACTAGAAAAACAAGATATGCACTCATATATCTAATTTTGCTGGCCTGTTTAGGAGAACAGAATTGACAAACTTGTCGGACTTTCCAGCTGCCTGACTTTTAACTTAATATGCCAGAAGAATTAAATGAGCTTCCAGTGACATAAAAATTATCTTCAGCAAATATTTCATTTGTTGACGAAGTAGCACAAAATGTTAGGGTCCTCAGCTGCATCTTACAGTTTTGAGTAAACATGAGCACAACTGACTAAATATTCCTAAATTATAACGATTTTTGACGCCTTGAAATTAATGCACCTGCCTATTTTTGAATAATCAAAATTATGCCAAACTATTGTCTTTCAAGCAATGTCGTTTTACAATCATTGCAGTATGTATGGCACTTACTTTTTACAGCTCCCAATGCAGTTCTACGGTCACTTCAAAATTGCGCTGCAATTGCACAAAAACGCACTGCGTGTGGACCTGCGTTTTGACAAAAGTTCTGATTTAGTTGCATTTAGTTATCATGAAACTGACCCATAAAAATTGTTATATACAAGTAATACAGTATTCCGTTTATTATAAAAATTCGGCTAAAAAAGTTAAAAGTTAAAAGATGTTATAAAATTTTACGTTTTCGGTCGACTTGACCATCATCAGGTCCGTTTAGTTGCAAAGTTTTCATACTTGAATATTTGAATGACTGAATCATACCACTGGGCTTGCCTCCTCAAAATCTTCAGTAGGATCATTTAACAATATCCGAGTGACGGAGAGATAAACTAACGACCGAGTTGGGAAGCGAGTTAGGAGGTTCTGTAGGCACTACAAACAAGTCTGTCTGGCGTTTGGAATTCGTCATAATATTACTTTACAAAACCCACATTCAAAGCCTTTTAAGGCATTAAAATGTTTTAGATTGCTTTGTGGTAGTTATTAAGAGCTATCTTAAGCCTACAACGGATTCTTTGGTCAGTAAATTTCTGTGGGAGAGAACATTGTTATTATCAAGTTTCAGCAGCTTCCACAAGTCTTTGATTTTTATATTTGACTACACGCTTTTTTTATAAGAACCAGTAAATTTTGCCGAGCCTCAGTGTTATCATTTTTCTTACTATTTCAGCGTTTTGTAATCATCAACATTGACGTTATTCTAATTAACTTTTTTTATTTTTTTCCAAATGATAAATTTTCATAAAACCGCTAAAGACTGATGAATGCCAACACACAAATGTTATTTCTGTCGGAACAGGACTTAAATTCCGCACCAGTCAAGCGAATTTCTATACTAAATTCCCGATAATAGTAGAAATCTAGTCATTATTTATGGCAAATCAATATCCTGTAATCTGATTGGCTACCGTACTCGCTATCTATTAGGTGATAGTGTCGGTGAGATCCAATATGGCGGCTGCAGTTCCCGATTTTCAGTATTTTTGAAGAAGATTTGAAGCTTCTAATCGAAAAAAACAGTATATGTCTATGAGATCATCGCATCACATGTATGCAGGGTATTTAACTCAGCAAGTAATTCACCTACATCGCTGGTGGCCATGTTTAACTGTGGCTTATGGGCCGTCATTATTACATCCACTGAGTTTCATATATCAGTAATTGTTTATATCTGCACTGAACTGACGGAGATGATGGGGGGGGGGAGGGGGGGGGTAAGCCGGGGAGTGGCCTGCGTAGCTGGCGGTCACGTGATGAGGAGAAAAAAATCGACAATTCCGGCG
>JAOCPT020559445.1:0-10968 GCA_026546935.2 Palythoa grandiflora | reverse complement strand
TTCCTCTATTGGACTTCGAAGCTTTGCTCCTGAAATATCTTCCTCTGTTTGCAAAATCTCGTGGTAATCTGACATCCTTACACCTCAAACACTGTACTTCTAATAATTCTGTCCCTAGCAACAACCCCAAGTGCCTTTGCGATCCTAAATTCGTCCCAGTCCCAAACTCGTTTCTAAAGTGGCCAATTAGAAACCAATCTTGTGGGACTAAACAAATTATGCAACGGGTTTCATTTCATTTTAGTGGGTAAAAACCCTATCACTATTTTAATGCATAAATGTCATCCATGGGGACTCGATCGATCGACCGACAATTAAACTTTCGTTCCCAGGGCCCTAATCTTTCGGCCGAGAGAAGCCCAGGGTTCTGCTATACTTCAACTGGTTGAACTGGTTTTGTGAACAGGTTAGCAAATCAATTCGTGCGTAACGCTGACAAGTAAACGCATGAAGTTTGTTCTTGGCTTCAGTTCGTTCTCGGTCGCGTTGGGCTAAATCGTCTACACTTTTTAAACACTGCATTTCATGCCGTGGCTAAAAGCCACCTTTGATTTCTGCTATTTTTATTTCTTTACGTTACTGAGATCCTTGCAAAATTAGAGACATTTACGGCAGAGTGAAGGAATAAGATGTACACAGCTGATTCCCTTGTTCAGTTTTTAAATTTGCATTTAATATTCTTTAGGTTGAAGAAATGAGCAAGTACCTGAGAAATTCATTTTTGCAACAATTAGAGAGCAACAACTGGATGAGCGACAAGACGCGATTGCAGGCTCGTAAGAAGGTACCAAAAAGAAATGTGTGTCACTCGTAGAATACAATCACTTACAGACTGCAAAGTTTGATCGCAAGTCGAAGAGGACAGTGTCACCGATGCACTTAATCTTGCACCTATACTTGCTCTTGCTCGCAACTACAAATGCTCTTGTACTTGTATCTCTCTAACTCTTACACTGACCTGCGTCCCGCTAATGCCATTCCTCCTACACCTGCACCTTCTCTTGGTTTTCCTGTTGCACCTGCACCCAATGTGACAGTGGATTTGGTTTACCCGGACCAAATCAACTAGCAGATTCGATTCCCGTTTATGAGATTCTCGCGCATTTGGTCCCCCTCCAAAATATATTTTTTTTCCGAATGTTTTGTAAACTTTGATTTTCTACGATGCAGTCTCGACTTCAAAACATTTTCATCAATATTCGGCTTCAAAACCAAGATATCACATGCTTCGTTTCCAAATTCGGAAATGTGCGCCTTAATCGCTTCTTCAGTTTCATTACAAAGGTCAACTGACTCGCTTGCTCTCAATTCATGCGGTTATGATTAGTTTGATGCTAGGTGTGTTCTGGTTTGATTTTTGAGAGCCTCTCTAAATTTCAAGGATTGCCGACCGGTCAGTTTGCAAAAATCAATATTTCTGACACTTTGCCTGATTGACAAGTTTGAGGAACTTTCTCGAAAATATTGATTTGATTGTCTTGAAATGCTTAGTTTTTGAGCAACCCATTTCTCTTTTCATTACACGATTTTTATTCTGATTTAATTTTCGACTTTAATGTTGGTTTTAGTTTAATCTTTAGATGCATCATTACTTTACATAATAAAGTGCGAGCTTTGTTGTTTGCCTATGAAAGACACAAACTGCCATATTGATGTTGCTTTTTGTATAATTATAGAAACTTGAAAAAACTTAGTTTGATCGTGGTAACTAAATGTGTAATTCTCAATTCTTTAGGCGTTAGCCATAAAAGAAGACATAGGATACCCTCCATATATTAAGGATCCAGAGCTCTTGGCAGCTGAATACAGCGGAGTAAGTGATAAGTTTGAGAAGTTGTTCTAACTGACTTTTGGCGATAAATAAGCACGCCTTCTAAAACGGTGTCTTTCTTTTTTACAGCTCCAAGTTAAAGGACACCTCTTTCATATCATATTGTCTTTGCGCACTTTTTCTAGCAAACAAAATCTAGACTTGCTTGGAAAAGCAGTGGACAATGACAAGTAAGTTTTCATAGTTGCTTTTAAAAAAGTAACTCTGATGTAGCTGCATTTAAGTCTGCTTCACATTTGCGACATAATGACATAAACGATATAACGCCATGACACAAGAAGCTTATGTGCCTTTTGCCGCAAATGCGAACACCAACATAATGACTTCAAGATAATTACTTCCTTGAAAAAAATGAAAAATGGCGGAGACAACTTTTCCTGTTGTGTTACCTTTATTTTTTTTTACTGAGACGACGTTGTCAAACAATGCTTTTAGCAACTATCGTTCACGAGTTATTTCTCGTGGTATAGCCTGAACTCTTTCAAGGTTTTTTCATATAGGACAGGGTATTTCCGAACTGCAGTTCGTCAAAATCCACGTTAATTTTATTTCAGCATCGCCACTTTCAACATCCTCCATAGGAGCCACCATTTTGAAAATTGTACCAGGAAGGAAACTAGTCCAAAAGACCTTTAGACGCTCTGATTGGTTCTTTGTTATGTCATTATGTCTAAGGTTGATCACACCATGATCACACCTGTTTTTTTCTTTCCACAATCGAAAGTTAACGTCATAACGGCATTACTATAACAACATAAAGAAAAGATCAGCATAATTGCCTTCTAATGTCGTTATGCTTGTGTCATTAGGTGTGAAGCAGGCTTAAAACTATGGCAGAATAGCATGAAAATATCCCTAATGTAGTTTCACGTCTTTTCCTTTTTTACTCTAATAATTCTTCTAGGTCATCTCGAGGTATTAAAGCATACCTAGATCTGTCTCTTTCTTTAACAACGCTTCGACACAATTCCTTCAGATTGATTATGCATGAATTTCGTGCGAAGTTTTTTCGCTTATCCATGAAGAGCCGAGTTCGGTGATACCTTTTGTGTTTCCCTTGCGAACGTATCTTTTTAAACTTATGAAATGGCCTGTTTTTTTTTTAATTTTTTCTTATTGCTTTGCCACACTCAACAAAAAATCTAAAATTCTATCCTTGAAATTTAGGTCCGAGCCAAACGTTGAACTTCATATGTGTTGAATCAAAAGCTAATGAGCAAATTATGTTTTCTATTACATTTGCATTAAGTTCGGCACATGTAAAGTTCGACAATTGGCCGGGCCTTAAAATAACAGAAACGATTCCTTCTGGTTTTACATTTAATCATTATACTTTATAAGCTATATTGATATAAGTCACACGTCACAAGTTACAAGTTACAAGTCACAAGTTACAAGTTACAAGTTACAAGTCACAAGTTATAGGTTATAGGCTATAGGTCATTGGTTATAGGATATAGGTTAGATTTTCCAAGGAAACAAATGTTAATCCTGAAATTATAGCTAACTTGACTCAGTGTCTGTAAGGTTGCCAACGAGAAAAAGGCTTAAACTGCTAATCGGCTTTGGAACAAATGATCATGCCCACAGCTGGAGTGTTCATATTTTTTGTTTGTAAATATACGTTATGATCGAGGCGGTTCTTACTAAACAGAGCCAAAGTAACATAAGATATATACTACTGTATATAGACTTTGAACATCTTAAAATTTGTTTTCCTTTAAGCGATGACACTCTCTCTGGTAAGTGAGTATAGCCTTTTGTCTCTATGACTTTTACTTTTTAGGTGGCAAGTTAGCCCTGCAGAAGTAAATGGTTACTACAATCCACAACAAAATCGAATAGGTAACTTTTTTTGTTTGCCTACAGCATTTTACTTTTAGCACAATTTTGTTTTATAGTTGGTATTATTGTTTCGTACTTTGAAGTTTCAGCTACAGGAGCCAAGCCAAGGAGTCTTGAACAAAAAAGGTAAACGAATACTTGAGGAAGGGTCATGGAGGTAATTGGATCTCCCTTCTACTTTCGACACAGTTAGCGAAAAGCTGAAGTTTCGAAGTCAGCACACAAATTGCTGACTTATTGAGAGGACCTCAATGCTTCTCGGGTTAATGGATAGGCAGGGAAATATTTACTATAGATTGCTTAACACAGTGGTTTCATCAAGACTGAATTGGTTTACATTAAAGCCATGAGAATTAAAAATTGTTTGTCACTAAAAAAATTTTATTTTCCGCCCTCAACAAATACTAAAACACTGCTAAAACGTATACTCACAGTCACATATTAGCTCACTAATCGTATCAAAAGTTAATAATACATTAATAGAATTTTAATGAAAATCCGAAGCTTCGGGTTTTTAGTTTTCTTGTAACAACAACGTAAGCAAAGACTGAATTCCCTGAGGAGAAGAGGGAAGAAAATCTCACAGTTTCGCTCACTACATTTCTCTGACTTGGTCTGGGAAAAGTTAAACCAACTGTTCTATTACGAAAATCATTAGTTTTTTTTTAGACAGTCGTTTTAAACTTTTCATCATGATCAAACACAACACGAAGGAGCTTTTGAATATCAGATAACTCAAACATGTTACACATTTTTTAGTTTACCACAATGCAGTTCGGCAAGAAGGCCATCGTTTGAAACAAGAACAGCTCTCTTTTTGTATTTTCTGTAACCTCGATGCCTATTGCAATTAAATGTTTCGGTTTTCTCAAACTACTACGGGAATAATTGGAAAGTGGTTTTACTATTTAAGCTGTATAGATTGTAAGAGCAAGGTAGCAAAAGAAACTGAGACAGGCAGTCGGCGAAAATAGATACAGAGGCCGGCAAAGACTGTGACAGACAGAGACATTCCCATTCACATTTCCTACAATCCGCCATGCAACGTTATTTACAGTAAAAGCGCATGTTATTCTGTCGTCTGAAATGTGAGAAAGTACTCGGTGTGAACCACTTTTATAATCCGTTCAAAACGGGCAACAATCTATCTTAGTACACATCCTCCTTTCCTCAGTGATTTGCAGTCTATGTAAATATTACAGGAGCATCGTTTCTAAACATGCATTCTCATCCACTAGTCTTCCTTGCTGGAATCCTGCAGCCGCCTTTCTACAACCCCACGTATCCCAAGTAAGTAAAGGATCATATTTGTAGTTCCAGTAATCCTTCGGGATAGTATTCCGGTTTTTTTTTTTTATTTTGTCATTCCAGAGAATATATTCCATATAAAGCAATTAAAAATCCAGAATCAGCACGCCTAGAATCTGGATTCTTGACAGTCTTGGAATCCGGAATCCGGAATCCGATCCAGAGACCAGTAGGTGGAATTCTAATTCAACAGTTTAGGTTTGAGATCCGGAATCCACGTATAGTATGGGAATCTGGGAAACAATTCAATGAAATCCAAAATCTAGATAAATCTTCCCTAATAATAAGTCACTCCTCGGCTGATTGAACCCACATCTGATCTAAAGGAAATGTAGAATCTGAGCTTATCTTAAACGGTTGAACGAGCTGACATGTTTAGTCTGTGTGGCGAAGACTGGTTGGCATTACAGCTGCGGTAAAAGGTTTTAAACTTAGGTTTTCCAAATACAGAATTTCTAATTAAGTTGCTTTTATATCGAATTCTTCATTTGAAGGGTAAAAAGTACGTACGTTTCATATAAATTGATTACCTATATCTTAATACATTTATACATGGTTGCTTGTCGACTCATAACTTTATACTCTTGATTTTTTCTAGGTACTTAAACTTTGGTGGTATTGGATCAGCGATTGGTCATGAAATAACGCATGGTTTTGACACTTTAGGTACGGTTATGTACATGGCAGAATGCCTTTTTAAACATTTTGTGATTTCTTGGATTTCCTTTTTTCAAATATGTGCTTAAACTATGAGCCATTTTTCCTCATACTCAGAGTCATACTCAGACAAAAATTTCAAAAGAAACTAAAGTTTAAGATATGTTTTGTGTGCTAGTTTTGTCACCAAGGAACTGCACAATTTTGAAAACTGTAACAATGAAGTAATGATAGTTTTCTTTGCCTCTGCTCAGAATCTGGCGGGGATTAGAAAGGGGGATCCCCTTTGTAATGACCGTTTAACGGGTAATTGTTTGACGGACTTCAAGCTTTTAGTACCGATAGTTTAAAAATGGAATTTGTTTTCCTACCGAGATATTAATAATCAACGTCACATATTTTTAAGAACGAAAACTTTAGAATTTGTCGAAACAATATTCTTAAAATCTACTTCTAAAGACACAGAAAATGTACGGTCACTTTATAGGGTTTTAATCACTTGAGTAAAAATAACACACAAACTGCGGTTATAAACATAACGAGACAACGCATGTTGTAAAACTGACTTTCATTATTAACTGTTGCATCTTCTACAGTGGTACGTGGTGTGACTGCGCGCTATGGCGCGAAATTTCTGTCAACGCCAAGCACAACCACGTGAATTTCTGGTTTGGCGCGAAGTTACAGCCTCGTCTCCATGCTACGCTCCCAGCATGCTCTTTTGCTATGTTGTTCACATTTTCCAACTGACAAAAAAGTGGCAGAATACGGGACAGTATATATACAGTGGATTTTCTCAGTGTCATTTTAAATCTATATTCATTCTTTTTTATGAAAGGTATTTTGAAGCTATTCAGTATAGATGGTGATCTTGTGATAAGAAGAGAAATTCAAAAAATTGTGGGGAAATTTTCGAATTTTGCGTCTTGTCGCACGACCTTCAGCTTTCCTTGAATCACACGTTCTACTTATGTTTTAAATTTGTTCATCACATTTTATTTAATCAATAACATTGTTGACACAAATTTCGTTATGAAGGCAAACGATAAAAAAGCGCGACGTTTCGAACTCTCCGAAGTCATTTCTATAACCCTATTATTTCTAGTATTGTACACCAATATGAATAACTCACATGACAACTTTTATTTCAGCTATAAAACGTAGAGCGTAGAGACAGTAGAATGTAAATACGAACTACAAAGTCTTTTCTTGTAGAAGTTTTATTTTATAGTTCTAAAATGGTGTTTTCTTGAAGCTGAGTCTGTTGCTATTATTAATGTTTCAAAGTAGTGAACTGCACTGTAAATTGCAATTTTTGGTCCTTATAAACTACTTCAATGTAAATAACAGTTAAATCATCCACACTTACTTTTATGTTTCTTCTTGCCATGAATTGACCCAGTTTCTCAAAATTGTGCAAAAAATGAATGAATATCAAATTTCAGAGTACCTTATAAGAGCTAATAGTAATATCTTCGAGCACACACAAACTATGGCACAATTAAGAATCCCAGCTGGCAGGAGGCATACCAATTGGCTATTTACAAAGCGTGATGGATTTGACTCTGGGATTTACCCGAAGACAAATCCAACTAGTGGTCAGAGCAGGACTTGAATCCAGGTCAACTGCATTCAAGTCCGATGGCCTGACCACTAGAGCACACTTGCTTCCACAAATAATCAGTTTTTTAACGTAAAGGTTTGTATAGATTTTTGTTAGTATTCTATAGTTAATCATTTTATAGTATCACTAGCCCAGAGCATTCCCATGATATGACATGACTGTCGCACGTGTGTATATATATATGTTTCACAATTAATATCATTCATTGCATACTGAGGAAGGAGAGTATCTCCAAAAATGTTTCAGTAGGATTTTATAAATAATTTTTACAAGTTTTTAATAATTTTAAAATTTTTAGGCCTGAATGGCACAAGAAACAGGAACTCGTATAATTATAAAATAAAACAGTTGCATTTGTATATATTTAAAATGAATTAGCAGAGATTAATTTGCCATAATTGTTAATTAGTTAGATACAGGATACTCATACACTAAATAAGACTGGTAATCAGACTGACGTATTTGCATTGTTTGTTTCGTTCAGAGAAAACTGCCTCTGAGATGTGATGGTATGGCTGTTGACCTGGGAGAAATTCTGTGACTTCATGTAACAAGAAAATATTTGTCCTGCTCCAGTCAGAAACTGTGAAAGGAGGGAACTCAATAAACCCCACCAGTTCTTGGAGCTGGTAATGAATGATGATCAAGAGGAAATATTATGTGGGAAAATGTATTGACACTTTAAAGGAAATATTGGTGTGGATGAAACTTTAATGGAGAAGATACTGTACAAGTGCTTTAAATCTGAATCTATGATCATTGGACAGGTGGATGAAAGTGTGGGACAAACGCACCCTATACACTACTACGTGAAATATGAGGCATATTTTGTCATTCTCATAAACATGCAAGAATATCAATTCTGGACAATAAACAAGGACATGGTCTTAAACTGAATACTGGAAAAAGGCCTTGTAGAATTCATATAGTAGCTTTCCTTTCCTTATGACCATACGTGATGACTGACCAGTTTGATAAGGTAAGAATGGACTATTAACTAAGTGCCATATTTGCATAATACCATGTATAAGTATACTTTTTTAAAAGTTTGTCATTTAATTTTTTTGCCCATGTATAAGATGAGGTCAGTTTTTAGGCCAGTTTTCACATCTCAAAACCTAGACTTGTACACAAGCAAATATGGTATTTGACTTTTAAAAGTTCTAAAATCTATCAGACAGTGCTAAATTCTCTCCCAAGCCTAAATAAATTATACTGAGGCCAATATTTATTTTCATTTTCTACATATAATTTTATGCTAAAGTATAACTGATTAAGTGAAAATCAAAAGTCAGTGTAGTTTTAAACCTAATAAAACATCAGTTAAAAATACAATTGGCTGTGGCTATCAAAAGGTTTCTCTGGCTGGGTCTTAAATTTGTGTGACAAATTCTAAAATATTGAGCCTGCAAAATTCAGCAGTCTCCCACATGAATAACAATTAGCACATAGTTTATTCAACAAACAAGTGTGCACACTGCATTTTTGTTGTAAACATAGCACATTGATTTATTTGTTCCAACTGGCTGTAAGTTTTTACTGCATATTTATTATCATTTAAAAATTTAAAGATAAAATTGTATTATTTTTTGCAGAAAATCCATGTTAAAGTTGTGTGCAAATCAGGGTGAATCTCTTGCAAATTTACAGACTAATCATGTCTATGATTTACATTTGTTTGCCTAAAGCATTATTAATAAATTTCATTGATATTTAGTCACCAAACATAAAGCAAGAAGGTTTTGCTGTAGTTCTTAATTAGTTTTCTCATATTACATCAAGGCTGCAAATAACAGCTGCACTTTGGATATTTGTGACCTTCCATGGGAAAAGGAACAATTATAACTTTCCCTTTTCACACAGAAACCCATTTTAAAAATAGACCCATTCATGCGAATGACTTACCCAGTCATTTGAAAAACTTATGCACTCGTGCAAACGACTTGTTCAGTTATTTGAAAAATACACTGTAGACCCACTCATGCAAACAACTTGCTCAGTCATTTGAAAAACAGACCCACTCGTGCCAACGAGTTGTTCAGTTACTTGAAAAATAGACCCACTCATGCGAATAACTTGCTCGTTCATTTGAAAAACAGACCCTCCCACTCATGCGAACGACTTGCTCAGTTGTTTGAAAAATAGACCTACTCATGCGAACTAGTAGCCAAGTCATTTGACATGACTTGCTCACTGGTTCGTAACTCATGTGATGGTCGTTTCTAAAAGCCATTCACGGAAAGTCGTTAATGTTCCTTTTTCTGCAGAAGGTCACATTTATTAGGTAAAACTAGCAAAATGTCCACTGAAACAAACTCTAATCAGACAAACCACTTTTGTTGTTAACAACAACAACAACAACGTCAGCGGTTAATTTTGCACTCCTACTGTGGTATGCTGTACATGAAGTTATATATAAATAAGATAAAATTGTGCTAAAATGTTCCTGATATTCCTGATTGATATGAGCCACTTCATTTATCAAAACCGTGCGGTGTGTCATGTTGAATATACAATGCTTTAGGACACATGTGTATTAACTTAGACAACAGAATCTATTCCAATATTAATTTGCAATCTATGGTTCATGAATGTTAGTGTTCAGCCTGTTTTTTGATTTGTCGTGTAAGCTGTGCCCTTCAGACCTGTCTGAAACTGTGCTGCATTTTGTGAGATTCACATGCATTTTCTTGTTGAACCCGCATTCCTGCATTCTTGCTCTCAAATAGGAATCTTTTATTTTTTGTGGTCTTTGTTCTATTTAGTGAAGGGTCTAGTGCAAAAATGACATAAGTAACTTTGTATGAAATGCTAAATAATTCTCTTAAGCATTACAAAGAGATAATATGGGTATTGTAGAGAGAATCATATCTACATCTAAATAGATGTAATTTTCAATTATTCCAAACTCTCCCAATATTACCCGTAAAAGCTCCGTTGCCATTTGCCAGGTTGTTATTTCAAAACAAAAATGGTTGCCACTGAAATGAAGATATGCCAGCTTAACCTGCAACATTAATTAATACCAGTCAGGGGCAGCAGCTGCTAATATATAAGGAAAGATTCTTAATTAGTTTGTATATAGAGGGTTTGTATTATTAGCTACAAACAGGCCTGTGGGTTAATTCATTTCGTTAGTGCTCGCATTCTTGTCCTTCATTCCAATTTCCAAAACTTGACAGGTCTGGCCCTTATCAGTCAATTGACTGGTAGACCAAAACATTATTTGATATATAGTTTCTGGTTCAGTTGTAAACAATAATTGTAAGTTTTTAACGTATTTAATTTTAACATATTTAAATTTAGCCAATATTGTAATTTTATAATGGGTTCTGGGCCTCTCTGGATAACTGCTTTAGCCTAGCTTGGTGAATGAGCTAACATAGTTATCAGAGCTTTTGGATATTTTGTTCTGTGTGCATTTCAGTTTTTTTTTTCAGCTGATAAACCGAAAATAAGAAAAAGACAGAAAAATCATGTGGATGTCAAAATTTATAATGTTGAACATAAAGTCCTAATAATTTTTAACTAAGTTTAATGAAAGTTAATGAATTTAAAATTGACATTTGATTAGCAATACCGTATTTACCCGTGTATAATACGCGCCCATGTATAATACGCACCCACAAATTTAAGCTCATTTTCAGAATTTCAATAAAAACAACAAATCCGGAATCACTTGAAGAGCCAGGCAATTTTGCGT
>JAOCPT020559361.1:0-10968 GCA_026546935.2 Palythoa grandiflora | reverse complement strand
AGCTCTGACCCTCGGTTTCGTGTTACCAGTACCGCGCCAAAATATATCGAAAATCGGCTATTTGTACCTTTTACAAATCAAAAACAACGTTTTAGAAGAATCGTTTAGCGGAGTTTATCACGACCAAACATGAAGTGAACGAGGGAGGTTAAAGAATGACTGGCATTACACACAACATTGTCTTTATAATAATTTCTTTCACGTCATTAACCTGTTACTGCAGTTACAAGATGGCGAGAATCAATTACAAATTGTGAATACTTACTATCGGTAGAGAGGCCGATGAATCAGCTACATCTGCGTTGAAATCAATCAAAACGCCACATGAATTGAATTAGTTAATAAACGCAGTACGAGTATTTTCTTGAAGCTTTTAAAAAAACTTAATTACTTAATGCTTAAGAAAGCAAAAGAAGTTGAATCATTGCCACGGGAACAGACTAAGGGTTTGCTAGAACTAGAAGTTTGAATCAAAGACCCAAAAACTTAATTCATTCATGCATATAACAAAAATTCTGGCGAATTTGTGATTACTTGTTGAAGATACTGCTTGCTACATGGTCAGCGGTTCCTCCCAATTTTTACGTCACTCCGCTATTTTTTCTAACGCCACCAATTCCGTCAACGCAAATTTCTGCTAACGATATTTTCATCCTCTACACAATAATTCATCCATTGCTTCGAAACGAGGGGTCGAGGTTCTGCTGCCCTGGGTAAATTTTCGAAATCACTGCGACTGAGATGACACTCTTTAGTCGTCATGAGCATTATAAACCGAAATCGATGACGATAAAAAAACTATTCCTTAAATCAGAGCAGGACCTCCTCCCGGTACTTCCATCTATATCCGCCACTGACGAATATAGACGTAAGGACCTTCACCCGTTACTTCTTTAGATTCGCCAGTGACGGTGTTAAGCAATATTGGATATTTGAGAGGAAGAGCTCCTCCCGGTGATTTCTTTTAGATCCGCCAATGACGGGGTTAAGCAATGTTGGATATTTGAGAGGAGGACCTCCTCTCGTTACTTCCTTCTAGATCCGCCACTGACGGGGTTAAGCAATGTTGGATATTTGAGAGGAGCAATGTTGGATATTTAAGAGGAGGACCTTCTCCCGGTGCTTCCTTCTAGATCCGCCACTGACGGGGTTAAGCAATGTTGGATATTTGAACAACAACGTTTGCCATGAGGTGAAAAGATTAGAACCTTTCCAACAAATGTTTGACAAGATAATGCAGCAAACTTCTAGGTCAATACTCTCTACCTCGATCTAAGTTAAGCCAACTTGTCTGCCTGTCATTACCAAGTTCTTTAAAAGTTTTAATAACAGTTACAGTCACTAATAAGTTACGCATTGTTGCGAAAGACAACGAAACAAATTTTACCTGACATAACGATGTGTCTGTAAATGTTTCGTGGCGTTCCCTGATATCGAACTCGTCGTCTAACCAATTGAAGTAAAGAAAAGACAGTTGATTATATTCTACCACTAAAATCACTGCCACAGCTCATAGCAACAATTAAAGTAAAAGTAACCATCACCACCATCATCATAATCATTATCATCATCGTCATCATCATCATCATCACCATCATCACAACCATCATCATTACCACAACCATCACCATCACAACAACCACCATTATCACAATCTAAATCATCAATCTAGTCACCAATGAGCATGTGATAGTATGGACTGTACAGTCCTCAAAGAGCATTTCATGCAATGAACAAAGGATGTGTCAAACAACGGACTGTTTGCATCTTATATTAGACTGTATCTTGTCACCAATCTGTGCTCACAAACCGAATCTCTTTCTCTTGATACTTAATACTTGCAAAGAAGTCTGGAGGCAAATGCTTGGTAATCAGTCTTGAAAATCGACCCATCCCATTGTAGTTGCCTCAGTAGCTCAGTGGTAGAGCACCAGTCATGAAATGGGTGAGTCGTGGGTCCGATTCCCGCTCAGGGCATCTGATTTTTCCAGCATTTGCTCTGTTTTATTTCCTCTCTCTGAGGATGAACAAGGTGTTCGAAATGTGTCGTATGTACGTAAAATACTTTATTAACATCGTTTCTAATAGCTGCGACTGTCTCGCAGACTCAAAAACACAATTATTTACAATGATTTAAAACAAGTAGTTAAAGTAGCTTGTGCAAAGTCGTACTTCTTACTGGCTTCCTCCACGGTTGGATCCTTGGCGTCCACCCTTTCCAGAACTCTCAACACGTTGCTAGTCAACCAGTCAATAACCTTGGAGAGGTAAAGGCATGTCTTAGCTTTGACAGGTAATCTACACCATAACTTAAAGATATGCAGTTCTTAAACAGAAAATTTACATCTTCCCTCTTTCGACACATTTTATATTTTCTTTGCAAGGATTTTGTTCTGATATAAAGACAACATCGCAGTGAAAGAAGACGAAGCAGCTCGAACATTGAAATTTAAAGTTTTAAAATGAAGTAATTCTACATACTTTTTGTGCAACGAAAATGAAGAAGGTTATAAAACTGCAAACTAAAGAATATAATTCATTTTGACTATAACTTTTAGCGATAACGTTATCTGATGACGTTTCGACGTTGGTTAACAACATTTTCAAGCCAAAGTCCATGAAACTAAACGCAGTTTATATAAAAATGGTGCTGCATTGACTGGTCAAAAAATGCTATCGCAAAACTTATTAGTTAAAATAATTATTTGACAAGAATCGCAAAACTCCATAAGGTATCTACCTCTGGTTCTTTCCACACTGAATTCGTTCTGCCGACATACAGCGCAACCAGTTGTTTCAGAGCCAAAGGTTCACTAATAACATGAAGCGGAAAAGTGAAAAAACATCAGTTACCTGTAGTGTTACTAAAAAGGTTACCAACACAAATGTACGGTCTGGTTAGTTTCAAAGTAGATTCCGGAGTTCAATCTGTCCTAATCATCAAATAAATTACACAAAATAACATTAAATTGCAATAGGAATGACAAAAAAGGTCATTTCAACACATCTTGCCAATCACAGACCATCAAATACTTTACACGAAGAAATCTTTGCATCAACGCACTACTCACAACAAATAACGTACGTTAGAATAGCTTTACGTTTTTTCTTATTATAAACTGATAGAGTCAAAAAGGTAGATAAAAGTTTTGAACAATTTTCAGTTATTTCCTTTGGGCAACATAATAACGATTCACTATTTACAAAATAAAAAGTTTTTACTCCATGCATATTGTAAGGTTTACCAATCAAGGTGCACTTGGAACAGTAAGACACACAAAAAAAAGTTTCACTGAAAATGAATTTTTCACAGTTGGTGAAACAAGTAAGCTATGTAGTTCGATAAACATAAGTTAATTTGCTGTGGGTTGTTTTAAGCTAACAGTTATTTCCAGTCACTGATTACAGCGTTTACCTGACGGTGGCTTGAGTAGTGAAGAATAAGTGCTTGGTGATGGAGGATGCTAAGACCACGCCACACTTGTCCATCAGAGGCATTAGCACCTAAGACAGTTATCCAGAATTAACAGTTAACTCATCATATTACGTAGAAAACGTTTTTTGATTCAACTATCCTACTGAAGATGTAAACATGTTAATCATTAAACTCGTCATACTGTAGCGTTCCCTATCAGTGTTGTGCATGGGCTGTCACATTATTAACGATATTTGACGGTGATTATGATTACTGATGATAACGTTGCAGATAATAGTAGCATGTGTGATGATTTGAACAACTATGGTGGTGCTACAATTGTTTCTGTTGAGTTGATGATGTTGACATCGATGGTAGATGAGATGACGGTGGCCAGTGGGGATGCTAACTGTAGAGGTGTTGGTGATGATTTAACGAAGATAATGGTAAACATAACTGTGGTACTGGTGATGATGCTGTTGTTGATGATGATAATGATGATGATACAGGTGTTGAGATGATGGTGACTACATCGTTTGTAGTGGTGATTGCGATGTTTTAATATTGAGGATGACGATGGTGGTGGTGATGCTGTTGTTGTTGTTTATGATGATGATGATGGTGATGACGATGATGGTGACAATGACGATGATGATGGTGATAATGATGGTGAAGATAGTGATCTGATGATCATGATGATCATGATGGTGCAGGCGTTGATGTGATGACGGTGATGATAAGGGCATTGATTGTGGTGGTGATGCTGATGTTTTAATGATGATGTTGACAACGGTGGTTGTGGTGATGGTGATGATGATCAATGCTGGTGATGACGATCTGATGATCGTGATGATCATAATGGTGCAGGCATTGAGGTGATGACGGTGATGGTAAGGACATTCATTGTGGTGGTGATGCTGATCTTTAAATGATGATGATGTTGATAACAGTGGTTGTGGTGATGGTGATGATGATGCTGGTGATGACGATCTGATGATCGTGATGATCATAATGGTGCAGGCGTTGAGGTGATGACGGTGATGGTAAGGACATTCATTGTGGTGGTGATGCTGATCTTTTAATGATGATAATGTTGATAACGGTGGTTGTGGTGATGGTGATGAAGGCGATTACAAATACAGTGGTTATGATGTTAATGGTGATGATACCAAATGGTGCTTATGTAAATTATTGCTCATCTCAAGGCCAAAACTTCAAAGACGTTCCACATGCTGAGAGGTACGTCAATGTAAAAATATAGAATTACGACAAATTTGTGAGGCTAAAACTCTGAAGTCTTGAAGACATTTTAAGTATTGTGTAGTAATTCCGTGAAATATAATGTAAAAACTAATAGAAACACGGGGCATAGTGCATGTTACTTACCGAGGGAAACATGATTAATGCTTTTTGAATCTGTATAAAGAAAGAAACCTGAGATCAGCACAAAAAAAATAATATATTACTATAATTTTAAAAAAATGATAAAAATATTAAACACAATACACAAAAATCAATAACTTTTTATCGGTGACCAATCTTCTTTTAGAGTTATCAAATGTTGTTTTAAAGAACTTCTAACACCCTTGATTCCGATTGGACAGTAAGACTATTATAAAGTCGTTAATTGGACACTGTCGAGTCCCAAATACGTTGTTATGGTAACCAAGCAAGTAGAAATTCATAAGAGCTGGAAACCAACAAAAATGGCCGACAGTCGTTTTGGCATTTTTAATGAGGACAACTTGAAAAATCTAAAACAAAAAGCTGCAAATGGAAACAGAAACGAACAATATTACGCAAATCCAATTTAACAATTTTCATAGCTGCGTCAAAGAATTGCAGATGATAGTAAGCGGTTTATAAACATAAATACTTCCTCGAGAAATTTCGAGTGTATTGATTCTCAGAGTCAGACTAAAATAGACAAATCTCAGCCTAAAACTTACCATTTCATCCGCTTTATCAGCATCAGCCTTTTTGTTTCTATCTAAATGGAAGTACGCCAGGGCAACAGAGAAGGAAAAGTTTGGCAGCTGTGATAGATTGCGATGGCCCTGCACAAACAGACACAATGTCATATTCAGATCTTCACAACGGGTTGTAAACAGACCCTGTTAGTCTTTTAAGGTCATGATCTTTAAATGAAGAACGTCTTCAACTAATTTGGTAAACTTTCAAGATTTCTTTTAACATATCACATGTCGGAACCACCTCTCAATTATTGTCTTTGACTTTGGTTATTCTCTCTCCCTACTCACGGTTAGATTACGCCATGTTCTCACCTCCCATTCTTCGTAAAGTCGGATAAGAAATCCATATTGCTCAGATCTAAGGGCGTAAAAATCAATCATAAGAAGGACCCCCAGTGGATCTGTGTCAGGATCAAGACTGCAAGGAAAAGGTAAGAAAAAAATAGATCAATTACCAATCCCACAATTGACTAGATATTGTAGGAAGTCCTAAGAAAATTATTTCAACAGATTTGATGTAACTGATAATTAAAATTGAAGCAGGAGCCATTTTTAACTGAGTTCCTTTTGCATCAAGGCTTGCAAAAGGCCACACCGAATGGCGTCGCCGTGTCGCGGCCTTATTTCTCACATGGGAAGACTGAAGAGATTAAGAAAAAGCAATTAAGTCCATAAATAAACGAGAAATGCTGAATCTCAGCTACCTGAGCAGAAGCTTACAGTACTCCATTGCCGTCCTGTAACAACCTGAAATGGTTCAAAATGTCCATTGCTTTAGTTAATGTAATTTATAATCGCTGTTAATTGTAACCGTTCTGTGCTGCGAGAGATTTTGTCTTTATTCACTCAGCTCTTATATTAAGGTGAGTTTTACTGTGAGGGCACTCAAACCGTGAACACCTAGGACTTTTTTTCGACTTTTTTATGCTAACCAATCAGGGGCTGACTAGAAAAAAAAACTGTTCTAAACTTTTCGCGCCTTCCCTGTGATTGGATAATGAGGTAAAAAACAGTTCATCTATTGTTCTATTAGTGAGTGCTAATTGGACAATAAAAAAAAGCCCGAAAAAAAGTCATAGGTGTTCACGGTTCGAGTGTCCTCACAGTAAGGAATTTGTTGAAAACACAGGTCTAAAATTAAATTTCGAGAAATTAAAGACAGTCACTACAGAATGTGTGTTCTGTAAAAACAAAAACTTTAATATAAAATTAAGGCAATTTAACAAAACGATGCATCTCCCTTAAATAACTACAGACTGTCCTACTAGTTCCTGTGTTTTAATGTAATCTACGTTTTCAAGGGGGAAAATTATGAACAGAACAATTTCAGATGTGAGTTACAGTCATAACTGATATACTTTAAAGTATCTGGCTGAGATTTCTTTTAAAATCAGCATATGTAGCACAGTTGGTAAGTTAGCTGCTTTCTGTGCTGGATGAGTCCCAAGTTCAATTCTCACTGGCTCCTTAATAGTCACGGAGTTAGGTTGGCGTAGAGGTCGAAACTTTTCAATCTGGGACTACAAGGGATTTTCTCCAGGTACTACGGCTTTCTTCCCTCCCAGTCAGTGGTGCTGTACTATGAGGTTGTAATTGGGCCGTATAGTGGCTGCAATTATGTATGTATCTGTAACCCCATTGTCTGTGTGCAATGAGTGCACCTTTAAAATGCTTGCTGTCCGATCTCATTAAGCCGCGTCTTCATAATTCAGTGCTTGACTGCAAATAGAGCTATTAGTAGCCTGATTTATTATTTATTAGTCCGGCTTAGCTTTAAATAAACGAAGCACTGAAACAGGGGGAAAGAAAAGGACGCACCGCCAGCTTTAAATAATACCAGACAGAACTACAAACGTTAATAAAATATATATTATCTTTAACTTTACCTTTAAATTCCTTTTTTGTGATTTTTCCTCCTACATATTTTTTAGCCAATTTTGTAGTATTTCCATAAACAAAATCTCTCAGTTACTTATTAATTATTATCTCTTTTCACTGTCCAGTTAAGATTCTCTAACTGACACTGCTTTAAAAACTATTACAGAGAGAAAAACTATGCATGCAGTAATAAAGGCAGATATTGTCTTTGGCGACAAAGGTAATTATCGTGATACTAACCTCTTTGTCCTATAAAAACAAGATGACGGAAAAGAGCAATAAAAAACGACCTGCAACGTTATGAGAAAAAACAAGTTGTTTTTCAAATGAGATAATGTACAATGCGTAATTATGTACAAATTAAAGTAACTTTTCATTTTCTTTTTTGTAGTTATGGACAGTTCAAACTTTCATTGACACTGATTTGCTTTTCCAGTGATTTGTCAGAACGAAACTCATGTGGCATCAACACCAATTAAAAGAATAGCTGTCCAATGTGGTTATATTTCATTTACATACAAAACAGACAAAAATAATGCAATAAAACATTTTTATTTAACACTAAAACAAATGAAGTGATTTCTCACTCTCCTGAACCAGTAGTAAGACAGTGTTAAATTGCTTGAGAACACATTAACAACATATTTCTAGACATTTAATTTTAAGATACATATCCCTGCTTATTTTAGCGTTCTTTATGTTTCAAAACTTTTAACTGCTATCAACATCACAATCTTTACAATCATCACCACATCATTTTAGTGCTCTTTATATAAAGTTAGTATGTTTCAAAACTATGTTAACTGCAATCAGTATCACAGTCCTCACCATATCACCACGTCACCACAATACACCATCATCTGCTGTATTAACCCCAGTTTCTCACCTATTTTCCGCTCGTTTATACTCAAGCCGAGATGTCCCTTGAGTCAGACTAAACAATGTGTGGAAACTGCATTCACAGCAGTACAGTGATCTTTCTACAAACAAATGAGTGACAATGAACAATATCATCATCATCATCACAGTTATTTCAAGTAATCCTTAAATATTCTGAAGCGTGCCTATTCTTTTGCATTTAGTTTAGTGAATTTAAAAAATAACAAACTCAGCATCATCTTAAAGCAGATGGACGCCATTTTTGTTGTTGTCGCTTTTCACATTAGTACAGTGACGTTGCTATTCTAGATTACTTTACTATTGCAATATCAGAGATAGAATGACTGAAGAGCATTTTCCAAGTGATCCGAAGTCAAATATTGTATAATTATACAAGATGGCGACCTGAAGAGGCTGAGTGTTCAGCGAAATAGATCGAAGAAGCCGTCCTTTTTAATTATATACATACAGACTTCTAGTAAATTTTAAAGATATAAACAAAAAAGTTTTAGCTCATTTACAAGAAAAAAAGACATTTTAATCCAAAGTGAGTAGAAAGAGTAAAAAGACGAGAAAAGATGTCTTACAAACATCGAGCAGTTCTATCGAACTCTTTTATAGCTGGAACAAAAAATTTTTATCTGAACAATGGTCCTTTATCAATTAAGTTTTTCAGAATATCCTAATTCAAGTATCAAATAGCACCAGTGACCCAGTAACCCTGAATGATCCTAAAGGTGTAAGATTGTTGTTCTACGGCATGTGTGCATGAGAAAAGACACTGAGATACGAGGTACATGTTGTAGGAGTGAGAGTTGGTAGGTATCATATGATGGTACTATCCTGGCTAAACCTGTGTATTGCACATGTATGTTTGTCACCTGTAAAAAGTTTTACCATACCAATTAATTCAGCTGCCATTTGATAATCTTCCCCCATCTTGCAGATTTCACTCAATTGCAGCAGTGCGTCAATGTGATATGGGTGCACATTTAAGACGGCCTTAAATACAGAACAGATGTACAAAATTAACCAAATATGATAATGAAAAACAACATTGTAACTCTTGTCCTGTGCACATTTATTTACAGATGCAAAATTTGGAGCCAAAATTTCAAGTCTTACTGACAGACATTACAACAATTTATTTCAATGGAAATGTTGCTCTGTTATTATTCCTATAAGGATCAAGTGCTGTATGAATCACCCGCACATTATTGTACTTGTAATCTATGTTGTCTGTTCCATATATATTTAAAGAATTTGTGAAGGGTGTAAGCTCATAATCGGGTAAACTTGAGTTCAACAATCTGATGTTATCATTTTTATTTGCATTATCTATATATACTAACTAGCTGTAATTACTCATTAGTGAAATGCAAGTGTTTGTTATAACAGGTTGTGAGCACAAGTACAGATCTACGACTTCCACTCAGGTTTTCAAACATCAGTCAATCACAGCAGTCCAATCTCAGGACAACACACACCCAGATGTACAAACTCCACAAAGTTCTGGGGCTGGTGCTTATCCCTGGACAGGACAATAATCTGTCACAGCTTAGTCCCCAGCAGAAGCTGGTACTCATTTTACCAACCTTGTAACGATAGGGACGGAGCTGAGGAAACTTTGCCAGAAAGGTTAGTGAAATGTTCAACACTCGGTTGAGCTGCGTTTTGAACCCTGGGCCTTGTGGTTAGAGGGCAGAGATTTTACCACTGCACCAATCACACTGCCTTAAGTTTCTTCTTTAAAGACTTGTAAATGATAGGGTTCTTCAAAATATAATTTGTTGCACCAAGTTTCTGTTAATAATGGTTCAGTGAAATGGTGTGCGCTATAAATTTCATGTCATATCTTGTCTTTGCTGTGCTTCCTGATTGGTTGAATATCCTGTCATATCGTGTTTTATTTTTACACTCAAATGAAATGTTATCTATGTAACAACTCCGATCAGCAATAATAGAATCTGTTGACATTACGGAGAAGAAACAATGGAATCTCTTCAGCCACTCCCCTGCTGAAGCTTGGTATCGAAGATGTCACTATGGTCTTGCAGACTAGATGCCTGCGTTAGTATGGTCATGTGCAAAGGGCTGAATCATGTATTAACAGCATCATGAACTTGGTTATCCCTGGCCCAAGAAACTGCGGAAGACCCAGGAAACGTAGTCCCAAAGCATCCGAGAAGACCTGACAAATTGCAACCTCGAGGATATAGATCTGCTCAATAGAGTCGCCTGGAGAGCAGGAGTAAGACGTTGCCAGGTGTTGCACACCCCTGTTTCCAGGAAAAAGGCAGCACCATAAAGACTAAAAATGGTTCTTATGATATATACTATTATTATAAACTAATCTACCCATATGCAGCACTTGTGTTTACTGCTTACCGAAATATTGTTTGGGTCAAGGCTTTCAACGGCATCAAGAAACTGAAACTGCACATTCTGATAGCTTGACGAGTGCTCAAAAGTGAAGTAGTAATACCTAGCAGAAACAACAGGCAAATATTACAAAAGTACATCAAGATGATTTACTTTGTTTGTCAAAAAACATCAAGCTAAGAACAGTGCAGTGTCTTTCCTCAACAAGCATGGCCCAGCCCGGCACAGCATAGTACAATGCTCATGGCACAGGCTGACCCAGCCCAGCACAGCATAGTACAGTGCTCATGGCACAGACTGACCCAGCCCAGCACAGCATAGTACAGTGCTCATGGCACAGACTGACCCAGCCCAGCACAGTATAACATGACTTAGGCTGATCCAGCCCAGCATAGCACATGACTTATAAGCTGATCCAGGCCAGCATGGTACAACATGACT
>JAOCPT020559360.1:0-18929 GCA_026546935.2 Palythoa grandiflora | reverse complement strand
ACGCTCTTCTGTTGAGAGATAAGTAACTTTTACAGAAACGAAGGTGAGCTTTTTCTGTTGGAGTTTTCTCCCAATGTTCAAAATCAATCTTGTTGTAGATACCCCATACCTCAGCACTGTACGTAAGAATTGGCATAATCATAGAGTCAAAAATTTTGTTTGCTATATCTACAGGAAGACGCGATAGGTTAAATCGCTTTTGGAAAGCTCCCATTGCAAATTTAGATTTTTCTCTCAAAACTTCGATGCCATCAGAAAATTTGCCATTGGATGTCAGTTTAATGCCAAGATAAGTATATTGAGATACAATATCCACAGAGTTTTTATCAAGAAAGAACTTGTATTTATGTTCCTTCCTTAACTTCTTTTGAAATATTACAACTTTTGTTTTCTTTAAGTTCACAGTTAGCTTCCATTCGTTGCAAAAGTCGTTTAAAATATTTAGTGCATTTTGAAGACCCGTTTGAGTGTGAGATAAAATCACTAAATCATCGGCGTATAAAAGTGTACTTAATTTGGTTCCGTCTGGTAAGATTAAAGGATTAACTTTATCTTGTTCTAACGAGACAGGTAAGTCGTTTATATATAAATTAAAGAGTAGCGGGCTCAACACACACCCTTGGCGTACTCCTTTACAGTAGCTAAAAGATCGAGTTTGATGATCATTAATTTTTACACTGCAAGTAGAATTTTGATACATACATTTTATGAGATTATATGTTTTTCCACAAACATCAGATTTAAGAAGTTTATAGAATAATCCTTTATGCCAAACACTATCAAAGGCTTTCTTTAAATCAACAAAACAAGCAAATATTTTACCGGGTTTAGATGAGTAAGTTACGTGATTATCAATTAAAGTTTTCAAGGTAAATAAGTGGTCTGAAGTTCGAAAACCAGGTGTAAACCCTATTTGACTTTTATGAAGCGGTTTGTTTTCAGATAAAAAATTTTGCATTCGATCACCAATAATCGAACAGAAGAATTTTCCTAGACAACTAGAAACACTAATTCCCCTATAGTTATTTGGATCACTTGCACAACCTGATTTGTATATGGGAGTAATTAAACCATTACACCACTGATTTGGATAAATTCCTGCTGATAATATTATGTTAAATAGTTTTCTATACGACTCTTTGAGGATAGGGTAGCTTGTTTTTATCATTTCATTTTTAATCTTATCATTTGAAGCAGCTTTCTTATTTTTTAATTTTGTTAACGATTTAGCAATGTCTTTATGATCAATAGTTTTATCTAATGTTGAATGGTAATTACTTGATGAATTTTCTAAATTATTCAATGTAGCTTGAAAATTAATCTGGGTGTCAGCCTCAGTATCATTTGAATCTGAGTGCAGCGTTCTGAAGTGTTCGGTCCATTTCTCTGGAGGGACCGCCGACGATAAAGATTTTTCAGTCCTAATCGAATCGTCAGCAGAATGGAGAGCTTTCCAAAAAGTTGACTTAAATTGTTGATTAATTAATTCCTGGATTTTATGGTTATAAAAACTCTCTTTCTTAGTTTCAATTAAGGATTTATACGATTTTAAAACTTCATGATATTTTTCTCTTAGGTTTTCATCATCTGGATTTCTATGTTTTTCATTTGATATTTTTCTTAGTTTTCGTCTTTGAATTCTACAATCCCCATCAAACCATTTTTTGCTTATTGAACAATTATGTCTTTTGAATTGTTTTTTGGTTTTAGTTAAACGCAATGAAGTTTTAGCTGTCTGTATAAGGATGTCAGTAAACTGTTCAACAGCCATGTTAACACCCTCTTCCGTCTGTGCAAAATTTTTGTTCAAAAAGTTTTCAGTCAAACTTTTTATGTTTTGTGACAGAAGTGATTGGCAATAACGTTCCTTAGAGTCATGTTCCCAAAGAAATTGCTTTGTTTTTTCCTGTAGAAGGCCATTTTGTCTTTCAATAGATTTTAATCCTTGGTTTTTCTCATAAGACGGTAAAGAGAAATTTCCAATAATTTGCGAGTGATCACTCATGTATGTAGGTGGTCTTACAATAAAAGATTTTACGTATTTAAAAATCTCGTGGTTTACAACAACATAATCAACAACACTAACTCCAGAACGTTTATGAGAGGTTGGTTGCCCAAAACAGTCACCATTAACCCTCCCATTTAAAATTCTCAAGTTTAAAGATTTACATAACTCAAGTAACCATTTACCATGGTTGTTTATTGTGTTGTCAAAACTTGTACGTGGAGATATGTTTTGTATCTGAGCTGATAAATCGTGTTGAATAAAATCACTTCCATCATTTTCTATATAATCCTTGTAGTTACCAGTTCTAGCATTCAGATCCCCTAATATTATAATATGGCCATGTGATGTGAAGGAGAGAATATCTCTTTCAAGATCTTCTAACATATTTTGACTAAAATAAGGGGAATTTTCAGGTGGAATATAAACAGCACAGATAAACAAATCTTTAGTAAGATTAAAAGTACCTTGAGAGATTTTGCAGCAAACATAGTACTGATGTGATTTCACAAAAGTTACGACATTTGCGTAGCATTCTCTATAAAAAAGCGAAATCCCTCCCGAGTTCCTACCACATTTAATTCCTCGCAATTTGGTGGCAGGCTCAACAAAACAACGAAAATTTGGAACGTTAAAATCACGTTCACGAGTCCATGTCTCGCATACTGCAAAAAAGTCCACTTGCTTCATTGCAATTAAAAAGTCTGCATGTTCTAATTTCTGGTCTAAAAGGGTACTTTTAAGACCATTAATGTTCCATGCTGAAACACTGAGTCTACAACTAGCACTATCTAATACCATGAACAAATACTACTAATTACGTATATCACTCTATGTGATTTGGGTCAAGACTGATTGGAAAAAAGTAAACAAATAAACAAAGAAAAGACAAAATGCAGTTATTTACATATGAAAATGGGTTGTAAGCTTTTCAATAAATTGCTTAACTAAGTTATCCACAGACAAATTAGAACTTAGCTGTTGTTGTTTTGCTGGTAAATGGTTAGGTGCTGGCATGCGTTGGAGGTGTGAAGCTATTTGCGGCATTGGTTGCGACAGTCCTTGATTAACAATTCCACTATAGGAGGTCAGAAATGAATGTTTGATGATGTTGTTTCCGTGGTTGTTTGTGACTTGTGCATGAGGAAGTGGAGGGAACAGCTTTGGCTCGTACTGAAATGGTTTTCCCTGAGACTGATTTGGCAGTGGCTGCCGTTTCTTTGGATTTAAACTTCCTGTTGGTTTTCCATTTAGAGCAAGGATCAGGTTTCTGGCAAACAAAGGAACGCCAACTCTCTTGTTCAGGTGTTTATTATCATGCAGAGCTGAACTATCAATATTATCGTGGTTAATCAATCGAACATTTGGGCAAGAGTCAATTTTCACTTTAATAAGCTGGTTGATAAGCGGAATGCGACGATCAAGGAAGTCTTTACGCGGGAGTAATAAAGAATAATATATGGTAGTGTTGGGAAACGTGTTTGAAGCATTGATAAGCAGATCAGAGATTTGCTTTGATATTTCATCATTTGACTGAAAATGTTCTAAATCATTTGTACCTGTGTGAATAATAATTGCTTCGGGATCGGCCGTGAAGGAATGCGAGTTTACGACGTCTTGTGCTTGAGCTACTGTGTAGCAATGAATAATATTTGCTGTTCTGGACGACCCCCTGCATATTCTACCAGTGTCAATGAACTTTCCGTTAGAGTCAGAAAGAATTACAACGTGATTTGAGTGTATTATTTTGGAAGATTTATCAACAGACGAAGTTGCATAGCACTTTTCAGTTTCAAATTTGTGTTGTTTTGGTTGGTGTGGTGTTTCCGTTTCTAGCAATTTGGGCGGTAATTTTACGTCGGTTGGGTGGTTAAAAGCTTCGAATTTATTATTTAGTGGAATGCTAGAATCGATTATATTGCACTGTTCTGAGTTTTCTTGTTGTAGTAAAGCAGAAGTATTTATTGAGACTTCCGATGATGTAGAGAGGTCTTTATCTTGAATTTCTGGTGTCGCAGCAGGAACATGTGCGTCGGCGGATTGTTGTCTTTCTTCATATGTATCTGTCAGCTTCGTCTCAAGTTGTTTTAGAGTGTTCTTGAGAATGTTGTGTTCATTTTGTAATGTTCTGTAGTCATTTTTGATTAAGTCATATTTACATAAAAGTAAATCGTGTTTCTTCTGAAGTTTGGATACTGAATCGGTCAGTGACTGAACTGTTTCAAGCAGATCTTGTACTTTGTTATCGGTCATAGAAAAACGGGCTTTGTGGCTTTTATCAAGTCGCACAATGTCATCACGTAGGTTTTCGGTAACTCCAGAATTATTTGTCAACGCTAAATCTGTCGACATTTTGAAATCCTCCAAATCCCGATCGAGATCGGCTACTTTAGCCTTATATATATATACACCATTATCTAGTTTATTAAAACACTCACGAAGGCAGACCCAGATCTAGAGGACGTTGCCGAAACATGTCTTTAAAGAAACTGAAAGTTGTCGTTTATGTGGTGAAAATAATTAATTGTAAAGATGCAACACTGCATACGAAACAATCATAAGCGATTTTGATTTTGACCATGTTAAGATAATACACCGTTGTTCTCACGGAAATTTTTCTGGGTTTCGACTCGTTTAACGACTACAATACACAGTTCTAAAACTTATTAATTATTCATACAGTAATCAACCAATAAATAACGACTATTTGGGTAATGCGGATGAATCTTGATACCCAATAAAACACCAGAAGAAACATAGTTTTTTATATGAGATCAAACACTTGCATTTTAATGAGATGTTTTATTGAGTAGGCCAATAAAAAAAATAGTTGGTTAGAATCCTTTTTTTTCAAATTTTGATGGTCGGGCGAGCGGTGTTTATTTTTATTTCCATTTTTTTAAATTTTTGTGCAAACTAGAAGGGGAGAAAGGGGGTTGGTAACCATTTCTTTATGTCACACGGCATAACAATAATTAACATAAAACAAAGCAATAGTAAATTTTTAACATTCACTCAACTTATGCAAAATTAAGTCGAATAGGTACGAGTACCTTAAGTACCTTGCTGTAATATACATCACAAATTTTACTGATTAATTCCGTTTCTAGAGAAAAAGAGAAGCGTTGTTTGGATTGAATTAAGGTACTATTAAGTCACTCCAACGATAATCCAAGTCGATAAACCTATTCGGTTATAAAATGTCCACCACTTCAAACTGATAAAGACGATAGTCAACAAACTCGAAACCCTTCAACTCGAAGTAATTTCAATTTTCCTTGGCAATTCGAGGTACTGTGGTTCAGCATGCAAATTTCTGAAATATATAAAACCTTAGCCAACCCCTAAGGGTTCTCATTTACCTCTGGACGTTGTTTTTAACCTTTAGCTGAAGAATGTTAAATTAGAGGATATTACATGGCCACCACTTCAAACTGATAAAGACGACAGTCAACAAACTCGAAACCCAGCTGTAACTCGAAGTAGTTTCAATTTTACTTGGTAAATCGAGGTACTATGGTTCAGTATAAAAATTTCTATATAAAATCTTGTCCTTAGCAAACCCCTAAGGGATTCTAATTTACCTCTGGACGTCGTTTTTAACCTTTAGCTGAAGAATGTTAAATTAGAGGATATTTAATACATATGGCCGCGCGGATATACGAACATTTCTCTTCGAGTGTTAAAAAATATTTCGAGAGTGAGCGATGCGAGCGCTGTCCACAGATGCTAACTTTTAAGCTGCTCACTTTTATTTAAAGGAATCCTCGGCTGCACAACAATATTGGTCTTAAATTGGACGAGTGTCCAAAGATTTCCGGCAATTGGTTGAGGCTCACTACATAAAGAACTGTGCACAGTCAATCAGATGTCTGAACAATGGTTGGTCCTCTCTCCTAGCTTGAAACTTGTACTTCTTTATAAACAACTACACTTGTAAACATCCTTAACATGATTATGACTTGAAGCGTAATGCTTGTGGGATGTGGCACATGGCTGAGAAAGATTAAGCTCACAGGTACGTGTTCAACACAAAATCATGCGTACCAATTATTGGGCCTCAACATTTTTTTCTTTTTCAGCTTATTATGTCAACTGTAAAAGAGATCAATACCCTACGGTTGATAAGTTTGCTGAACGAACTCGGACGGGAAGGTTTGCGGAATGTGTTTGACGCAAAACATCCGCCTGCAACTCTTAGTGGAGACTTGCAAACACGCACAGTGAAGTATGTACTTCAAAATCTTCTTCGACGCCATGTTCTTAACATGTCACAGTGGAATGAACTGTACCCTACCGTTGGAACTGTGAGCTCTTTGAACTTTGATATCAGCCTTCTGTCTCTGTTGCTACGAAGCATTTGTGGTTTAAAGCCAGAAAACGATCCCGTGTGGAAAAACCTAGCAGCAGCTAGTGACTGTTCATTGGAAGCAAACATTACAAGGATTAGATTGTACAGAAATGAGGTAAACCGTTTTCTATAGTAAATTAGTAAATATAGAATAACAATCACGGCTCGTGCTACTCCTTGAATACTCCTGGAATTATGTTTCAGTTTTTAAGGGCGCTTGAAAAGCCCTTGAAAATATGAATTTCTGCTAAAACTCTTTCCTTGAATTTTTGTACTGTCAGGAAATGATAGCAACTTGTTAGAAACAAATTATGTTAGAAATAAATTTTCATTGTTTGGTTATTGTTGAACCAGCCAATGTATCTGTCTGTTTCTGTTAAATTATTTCATTTTGGGGGAGGCATTTTGAAGCATGTTTTAAGAACCTTGGTTAACAACTGCTCGAGAATCCTCTAAGCAGGTGCTAAGAGCACTCCTTGAAAACATCCGTTATCTTCTTGAATATTCCTGGAACGATTGGCTGAAAGCTACGTCTCCATCTCTTTGTAAACTTAGTCAAATGTCCACACAATAACGTGAGTAAGAATTTAAACGTTCAAGCAAGCCATTTACCGCTGCTTTCAAGAACTATTTCTCAGTTGTGGTGCAAGATATGCCCTCCTTACGGGCCCGGAGGTGGGGAGGGGGGGGGAAACTCCCAAAACAATTGGGTAGGTGTGTGCGGCCGGCTTCCCAAAACCTTTACCCTATTTATGACCAAAATGTTTCCCTACCCTATTTGTGACATGACGAAATTAAAGAAGAAAGAAGTAGCTTCTTCTAAAAAGTCAAATTTAAGGCTAGAGTGCATAAATTAATACCCTATTTATTGCCAAAATTAAGGCAAATGGCTCAAATCGATACTCTATCTATAACCAAAACGGCTAAAAAACCACAAATGGCAAAAATCGATAACCCTATTTATGACCAAAACGGCTGAAAAGCCATACCCTGTTTATGAATTTAGGTTGAAAAAGTAGACCCTATAGGGCGGCACATACCCGTATAGTCAATATATGGCAGTACTCCCCCCCCGGACCAAAGTGTCTATACGGGTTTCCCAGATATAGCAAGCATTACATCTTGCAAAGTTTGCAAGAAGTAAATTTATAAACGACATGTGAACGTATGCATCTTTTGGGATCGAGACCTGTGTTAAATACTAGTTTAATGTTTGGCCTTCACAAATTTTCATCACGAGTTTTCTAACCTTTCAGTTGAGCCGTTTTTAAAAATTCTCCCATATAAGGTAATTCATAACAGCGAGTATCAATGTCTTGAGTGACGATGGTCGTCGCTTTAGTGCTAAAGAATTTGTTAAGGTTTAGACTTTGACGTGCTTGTAGATTACATGTGATGGGAAAAGCTTCTTAAGCATATATACTTCGAGTTCTTTTAAGTCTTTGTGCACTGAAGCTATCCGTGTATTACACGCTTTTTTAAATAAGAACCAGTAAATTTTGCCGAGGCTCACTTGTTGTTAATTTTTTGGTGACTTCAACCTCAAGTTGTTCTTAATTTGTTCTTATTTCTGTGAGCGGTTTTTATTGAAGAAAAAACAAAATAAAACATGGTATTGGAAAATGAAACGCCTTGCGCCACACATGTATTATACGGCTGAATTTAGAAGCGAACTACCTTCATTGTTTAATTTGTTGAGTAGTCTTTACAGTGAATCTTTTTATGCTGTATCGCTAGGTTTTAGCCAGTCAATTTCTACGATGCACAAAAACTTTCCTACTTATCAAGCCTCGAGCCCGAGTTAGTTCTTAAATTGTTCTTAAATTTTGGCAAATTTGAGCCTCGTTGTTCTTATAAAGTTGTTCTTACAAAAAAAAAAAAGCGTGTATGTAGTTAGTACACTGGATCAATAACAGTTTTATCGAACTCTTCCTTAGGCCAAGTAAAAAAAATATAATTGGTTAGCGTCCTTTTTTCAGCAATTTTATGGTCGGGAGGGAGGTTTTTTTTGAGGACGTTTTGATGCTAAAATACAATAAAACGTATCCCAATTTATTGTCGTTATTTTATCCAATTTGATATCTGAACAGAAACAAACTATACATGCCGCTGAAAACAAATGGCAAAACAAGGGTCGTCTTTACCATGGGTACATGGACGGAAAATTTATGAATTCAAGGGTATTTACTAGAGCTTGTTTGAAGACTACAAAATTCTAATGGATTTGGTCAGTTTTCGGACAACTGATTCAGACTTCTACCAAGTTTTGCAGTCGCAAAATAGTATTAAAACATTCATTTAAAAAGAAAAACTACGAAAATAAGAAATAAAAATAAATTAAGTTAGGCGCTTTTTCAATGGTCGGGCGGGGACGCTAACCAACGTTTTTTTTTACTTGGCCTTATATAGACTTTAGGCAAGATAAAAAAGTTACTAAACAGGAATTCTACGACTACTTTCTTTCCCTAAACTGAAGTGATAGTGAAACTGTTGTTGGAATTATCTATTCTTGTGTCAAGAATGGGATTTTTAGGATTGGCCTTGTTCTCCATTGTAAACCGCTTACTCTGACATGATTTGGATTCTATGAAATAATGTCCACTCCAGTCGAAGATTACCTCTTGATACAAGATATTCGTCCGAGCTAAACTTTAAAATAGACACGCAAATTCGTCAACCGTTCCAATTTTTTATATTTGACAAAAACAACTGTAAAATCGACAATAGCAAGATATCACATGGCGACAAAAATTGAGCAGAAAAAATATCCAACCCAAATTGTGAGCAAAGTCGTGCAGGCCCATCACCCCCCTTAAGACATTTTTGCATTTCAGAATGGACCCCTTCTGAGCTCCTAATCTTGTATTACAAAGCCAATACAGGAAAGCATTTCAAAATAGCTACTATACAGCTGACAAAGGTAAAACAACACCTCTTAAAAAGTCAAAAAAGCACAATACTAAGTTTTGAGATAAGAACGGTCAAAATGCGTAACGAGGAAGATGGCAACCGGCCAATCGTAGAAAAGGTTGACTGCGTAACGCATGAACAAACATTAACCGTTAAACTGTCCAATGAGCATCGCGTTTTAATTGCTCAATCAGAAATAAGGAAAATTGAACAGAACAACCTGTCCTCTGTTGCTTTTCCGTGACTGTTTATTCTCAACATGCTGTCCCCCAGCATCAAAAAGCACAGAAAACAAGCAAAAACGGAAATCCAACTGAAGAGGTTTCAACAGAGATTCGAAACCGGTATTGCTGATAAAGATGCAAACAGTATGACAAGGCAAATTTGAAGCTCAAGTATATTTTGCAAAGGCTCCCAATATTGTCAAACACAAAAAGCACAATCAAATAAAGACACGCTCGTCCAAGCTAAACTATGAAATTGACAGTAGCGGGATTCAAATATAGACAAAAACTGAACATAAAATGTATCGAACTCAAATTGTGCATGTGCAAAATAGCAACTGTGTGTTTAAAGTGTAAATGAATATTTTTTAAAAATTGACATTGAAACATTTTTGAAAATTTTACTTTTTCGTAAAGTTCAGGAAATTAGTTTTGTCACTTGAGCGTTTAATTTCCGGGAAACTACAGGTATCCAGTTATCGAACTGAAGGAACAATGCTCTGTAATGATAAATGCTTATGAATATGGAGGTGTGAACATGGTAGACATAGAGTCTTTCAGTCTAGTTCTAAAGCAACATGGGTTACAAAATATTTTAACGTTACCACTAAAGGCAAAAGGAAATCTTTTTTTTATTATACTCTTCGCAAAATGGGAGGGAAAAAAACGTCCGTATATAATCTAAGTAAAATATATTTAAATTACTTAATGTTAAAGGCATAATCGTCTACGAAATCCTCCTTTCATTTCCAACAAAATATGGAATTCTTTGATGACTTTTTGGCAATCGGAATCTATGTAACAACTCATTAATTAGGATAGAATGTAGGCCTGTATTTTTTTTAGAGCTGGAAAATAATGAAAGTCACGAAACTTTCAAAAAGATCTTTTAAGAAAAAAGTACTCACCCCACATTTAAGTCATGACGTGCTCGTAATCAAATACAAAGTACATACTATACTCCTATTATTTAGTATTATGGAATCTTATCTATCATATTACTTATTTAAAAAAGCAAATCAATCAGCAAAAAAGAACGCATAAACAAGCAAATAAATCTTTAATACAAAAAACCTTTTCTGAATTTTATAAAACTTTTGGAAACGCAATAGCAAACAAACCTGAGTAAATTCAAAGCAAGTGGAAGTCAGAATGTCAACAATAAATAGAAGAAGTAGGAAGGACACAATTTTTGTAAGGATCTACGCATTTTCGAAAAGTACCAAATTAAGAAACTTCCAATATATATTGTTACATAGAAGAATCGAAAAAAGCTCCCTTCTACAAAAAAATTGGCTTTAAAGATTCTAGTTTGTTCTCTTTGTGTGTAAAAGAACCTGAAACAGTAGCACACTTCTTGTGGTCGTGTAAAAACACGTCATTTCTGGACTGCCCTTGAAAGCTGGTTACACTCTTATAAAAATGTTTGGGCAACCGGATCTATAAAAAAGCTAGATGCCGTTGGACTCAATACAGCAACAGAAATTTCTTTCATCGGATTTTGTAAATTGGTGGCTAGAGATATATTTATCTACACGTGCAAAAATAATGAAATATCACCTCGCGTACCTGCCTTTATATCTCAGATACAATATTATGCCAATATAGAAAAAGAAATTAATATGGGACAAAAACTTTGACAATAAGTAGATATTCAGGATTTGTCAAATGCCTTCAAAACCACACTTGAATGAACGATAAAGAAATCACAGCAAATGCAGAAATGACCCTACTTTATTTCGATAATTATATGGTATATATTACTGATAAATTTACTTTCATTTATATTATTTAGTTTTTCTGTCTAAAGTCTTAGTATTACTTGTCAAAGTTAGCTGTCGCTTTGGCCTGTTTGTGTATTTTAACTAATTTAAACAAAAAAAGAATAACAAAGTATTCGCGGTGAAATCTTGTGACTTTGTGTGCCATTTTTTGCAAAAATCGCATTTGTTACCAAATGACGCTGATTTTTTTTATTCCCAACCATCGAAAATGAGGCCTTGTGCGGTTTTTTTCATTCTCTAACCAACTTTTCTGAACCTTTAAAAATCAAATGCTGTGAAAGAACGGACGAGTCTACAAATATCCATAGGGAAAGTGGCGCGAGATATTTTCCGCTCTGTGTTGCAAGGCACTAAAAATTAAACAGAAAAGAAAAGCAGCTATTTTCGTAAGATGGGAATAGTACACAGTGATTTTTTCTCCATGTTTTCCAGTTCAGTGTTAATTTTTAAATCGGCTCCATACAGTGGGACGAAACATTTTCACAAAGACACAGAAACAAGTTTGTAAAAACCTTCCAAATTTCATATCTGTAAAATACATTGAAAAAGTTTGTACTTACACACCCGCACTGTAATAGCCAAGGATAGCTCTAACTCCAAAACACGATCTTCTAAAAGTCCACTCTAACGTGATAAAACTGAAGCTAGACACAACTCGTCTGGTAAAACTACTGATAACAAATCTATAGCTATCTGCATTCACGTGTCAAATTAATGACGTAATCGCTAAGCAAAGAAAACTGGCCAATCAGGACGCGTCCAGCTAATTGTTGAAATAGAGAAGCCTCAATTTGATGTTCATTATAGAGCTCGTAGAAGGGTATGGGAACTGGATAAGTTGCATGTGGTCTTCGGACTCCCATGTTGTTTCGCTTCCACCTGGGTTGTACATGTGACGCACAAGTTAAAAAAAATTGTTGGTACCGAATGATTGTTTGCCAAACTGCATACAATTACAATGTCAGATGCTTTTTTTGTTCATTAATATTCGACATTTACAGTCAACACTTAGGCCCTATTTACATGGAGAAAGTTAAGTTATCTTGCCATAATCCATCTACTGTAGGGTGTGCGTCGGTTCTACTGAATTTTCACTTCTGAGTTAACATTTGAACCGGCTTCTTTTAAAACTGACTAGAAAATCCCAAATGTACGCTAGCGATGGTGATCTGGCGCTAATTTGCTCTCAAAAATTGTTTCTTCTCACAAAACCGCAAGTTTTTATTTTCTTAATTTGTTTTATTTTCTTAATTTTTTTTATTCGTTTTTTTTTGCTTTCAAGATTTTACATAAAATAGATTTGGCTAGAGTCCATAAAACATAAATTTAATTGTAATTTTTATTCCACATTCCGTTTATCTCTCTGTCTATCTGTCTTTATTCCGGAAACTTTTAAGTTAAACGAACCAAAAAGTCGTGTTCTATTTATATCCCAATCGAAATTTTTGGAAATGTTGGTAAATATAGTAAACTCCCATAATCAAACACCTCCCGAAATATATTTTAAAACTTTTATTACGTGTAATGCAAAACATACGGAAAAGCCTCAAGAGCACTTCGTTTAATTTGTTGCACATTTCATGAAAAAAACCAATTGCTTCACAGCTTGCTGGCTGGAAAAAGACTTTACATGACTCACTGTTTTTAAATTCTTACATATTAAGAAATGAACTAAAATGCAAAAATTTATTTAAATTTACGATGGGCCAGGTGGGTTACAGTTTAGTTCTGTTTCTCGGCAGTTCAGTTTAATATTTTTGACAGTTGTTTTATCAATATGCACAAGTCTTTCTTTCTTTCAAATTGTGCAATAACGTGGTTACAGTAACCCATGTGGGCAAAAATTCCAAATTATTATCATAATTGGCTCTCCCGAGCATAAATTTACGAAACGACAAGTTTTTATTCATCCTAATTTGTTTTTATTTCTCTTATCTTTTTCAGAAAATGTTTTTGGCTACACGGCCATGTTTGTAAGTTGGAATGATCGAATGTTCCTGCGTAATCACCATTGCGATATTTATTCGATGAAACATAATATTCATTCGATAGGTTCATCGCAATTTTCATTCGATACAATTTGTGGCTATTGTAGTTTATCAAATGGAATAAGATGCAATGACTTTGGAATGGACGTTGTAATGGTTTATCAAATGCTGTGGTCGAAGTTAATTATCGAATGAATATTGCAATGATTTAACAAATAAGAATCGCAATGAATTATCCAATGAATATTGTAATGGTTTACTGAATGGATATTGTAGTAAATTATCGAATGAAAATTGCAATGAACTCGTGAATATTACGTTTTATCAAATAAATATCAAAAGCTATCAATTTGAACGAAACAAAATTGATTGAATTTTGCTACATGTTGGTCAAATATATTGCAGAGCATCCATACATAATATTTACAAAGTATCACATACAAGTGTTGTCGCATATTGCTACTTTTCGGAAACTACATCGGGAAGCCCAATCAGCACACGACAATAGATCACGTGGTCTGTCTCTTCGTCAGTAAGCAGGTATTGACGAAATTAATTAAAGTTTTTCTAAATCCTTTTTACCACTGCTGTTTCTGAAGGCTGTTGTATGATCCAAGATAATTATATCTTTGCACTACGATAGACCTTGCAATCAATCCTCTTGGCTGTAGTCAACCTCATCACACAATCAGCGACTGCATGATCCTAGATTATTACATCTTCGCACGACGATAAATCTTGTAATCAATCCCCTTGGCTGAAAGTCAACCACACCACACAATCAGTGACTGCATGATCCAAGATCATTACATCTTCGCACGACGATAAACCTTGTAATCAATCCCCTTGGCTGTAGTAACCCTCATCACACAGCTTTTCTTTGACTCATCTTCGATTAGCTGCTTTACCCCTTCTGCAACAAGCTCAGGTCTGAAACACAATTATACTGACTTGTTAGGCCATTTTAGGATTCAAATTAATGCCAAACTAAAGTTTTATCAAAGTGCATGATCATCTGAGTCAATCATTTATGTTGAAGGAACATTTTCTGGGAGAGAAAAGACGTGACTTTATTCACAAAACTCGCTATCTCTTGTAACAAAGTACAGTCCTGAAAAGATTGCATAGTACTTTGCGTATTCGCAAAACGTACTGGTTTCCCGACTTAACGGCAACTGTTTCCCGAGCGCAACTTATTTGTTTCAAATGTCAACGAACTCTCGACTGGGTGGCATCATTTGCCGATCGTTCATCGACGACTAATTTCCAATCGATTTAGGAGGAGGTCAAAACCACAGAACTCGCAAGGGACCTGATTTTACTGTTGAAGGTGCATTCGGTAGCTGAGCACGGACCCTAATTTCATGTTTGACTCTAATATTTTTAGAAAAGGTGACAATACTTAATGTTTTGTTGCAAAAAAAAAAAGAAAAGTGGCTCTTAACCCCATTCCCTCTTCCATGGCTCCCTAATATGGTCTAAAGTTTTGACTTCCTCGTTTATTTTGCCTGTTAAAGAGAAACTTTCATCATCACCACCATCAACATCACCATAATCATCACCACCATCACGATCATCATCATCACCACCATCACGATCATCATCATCATCACCACCACCATCATCAACACCATCACCACCACCACATTCATCATCTTCATCTTAATCACCATCATCACCACCCCAGCAACCACCATCATCATCATATAAAATAAAAAAATAAGAATGAAAAATTTACCAGCAACAAAACATCATCTTTATCATCACCATCATCGCCACCACTTAAACTAAGTTCTTTATGTCAGCATTTTACTTTCGTTAGTCCCCTGTAGAACAGTCACGTTCAAGATAGCTTATTGCTTCATTTTCGAATCGCCCGAGAGAAGAAGTGACAAGCTCGGAAAAACAATTCAGCATTTGAGACAGTAATGATGGGAGAGTAAGTGGCAGTTTAACCAACCCTGAATCTATCTTAACAAACCTCAGTAATCCCAACTTCGCTTCGTTTTCCTGAAAAGTTGTATCTTTATTAACTAATTGCAGAATGCTCTGTACCATTGGTGTGTCAGTGAAAGATGGGCAAACACAATTTACGCGAATTCCTTCCTTCGACAACAGCATCTAGAATAGGAAAACATACTTAAAAGTCAGAGAACGTCAATATATGGAAATTGTTACTGAGTTGTCTTCAGAGCTCTCAGAAATATTACTTCATTTCTCTTCCGAACTCATTAAGATTTTAAATCAATAAACTGTGATGTGCCGAATCTACTTTTCGGCAAATACTTTAGACGTACTTTTTACAGTCTTTACAACAATTATCTTTAAGTTCACTTTGATAGCAATAATCGTGATGATTATGATGATGATTATGATGATGGCAATGATGATGATGATGATAATTGATAATGATGATGAGGATTACGATGATGATGATGACGACGATGATTGATGATGACGATGATAGAGCTTACAGATCTTAACTACTTATTTTTTAACCCCCTGTTTATTTCCTATTTATATTGTAATTCTTCATTCTATATTTCGAAAATTTAAAATCAAGCCCAATTCTTCTCGAATTCTTTTTCACGATTATTTTTCTTCGCTTTATAGTGCTCAGTCATATATTTTTGCCTGACTGGATCTGTAAAAGTTGATAGGCTAGGATTCATATTACATTTGCGACTATTCCAGAGGTGTAGTTTGCCTAGTAATATTAAATAGTTAAGTATCTTTATCTGTGTTAAATCTGAATCTACATGTATGTTAATATTTCTTATTATTTTATTTTCTAGAGAGTGGTGAAATAAGTTCCTGAAAACAATAACCAGTAATTTGCAAATTCAATCCAAAACCTTTCTGAGAACGAACACAAAGAAAAATAACTGATCTTCTGTCTCTCGACGCATTCAACAGAAGGAAAGACAAAGTCGGCAGCAGAGATTTGTGAGAGAGATCTGCACAAGAGCCAACAGATAAGGTTATCAAAAAATGGCGATGGATTGAGCACGCGCTACAGTAAGTAAACCCGCCGACAAAGTCACTAGGTCTTACTTAGAATCTTCGAGGTAAGCACAGGAAAAAAGGACCCCTATGGAACACCTGGTGAAGAGAACTAAAGGACGACATGAGGAAGTCTGGAAAAACATGGACCCAGATGGAGACTTTAAGCAGGGACAGACTACACTGGGGGAAGTCTGTTGATGGTCTATGTCCTTACAAGAGCGAGGTGCAATGAATTGAATTCCCATAAACGTTTATATTCTAATGGCCAGTAGTTCCCACAGAGAACAAGAACAAACAAAAGAATCATTCGACCACCCTGTTTATTACCTCTAAGCTTCTAGAAAAGCCAACAACGGCATGTTTTGTGGCTGTGTATACTGGGCTTCTTGAATACGGAATTAAGCCTGTAACAAAAAGAAATGTTTTTACAATCATACATATTATGATTAAGAAGACCTACAGTTGATTTCCTTTGAGCATGGGAAATATATCCAATAGTTTATTAATAAGATAAATACAAGTGATAAAAATGGCGAGGAAGCCCATATGGAAACTGTAGAAGCTTATGAAACTATGGGCATCCTCAAATTAGACAAAGAAAAAACCTGTGAAAACTGAAGAAATTGTTACACTTCTGGGAGAAACCTATGAAAAAAAACTGTGAAAAGCATAAGATTCACAGGTTTTTTGATATAGGTTGAGACCTGTGAAAAGGGAACAATTCACAGGTACAAACCTGTGAAAAAACCTGTGAACCAATGCTTTTCACAGTTTTTTCGCAGATCTGATAAATTCACAGGCACTAGCTTTTTTCACACAAGTCCAGGTTATCTTAATTAATTAATGTTAATTTTTAATTTTCAAACTAACTAGAATATGAAATGCAATTGTCACAGGTTTTTTCACAGGTTTGTAACACTTACTTCAGTTTTAACAGGTTTTTCACAGGTTTCTCCCAGTAGTGTTACAAACCTGTGAAAAAACCTGTGAAAATTGTGTTTCATTCTTTAGTTAGAAAAACAACCTGAACCTGTGAAAAAACTATGTGAATTTATTAGTGAAAAAACCTGTGAAAAAACCTGCGAAAAAAATCAGTTCACACGTTTGAACCTGTGAATTAATACTTTTTCACAGGTCTAACCTATGAAAAAAACCTGTGAATCTTAATTGTACCTTTCACAGGTTTCTCCAAGTAGTGAACCCTGCACTGATAAATTGAATACAAGCTTATGGCTACTAAACTATTGCCTTCGTCAGGTAACATAAGTTAAACTGAGCAAACAGAGTTGAAGATAAATAATAAAATTAGCATAAAAATGGATAAGACAGGTGAGCGTAAATGAGTTAATAAAAGAAGATCTAAAATGCAGATACTTAATATTCAATAATTGTTTAAAAAACTTTATATATTGTCCTGGAAAAATTAAGGGATTATTGTCTGCTTGGTCAGTTATTGCTGTATGCCAATTTAAGATTCTAAAATTTTTCTAGATTCATTACTAGCTTTGTAAATAATATTAACGTTCATAAATACCACAAAACCAAGTATTGCAAAATTCGATTTCTTGTTATTATAATGACACCTCACATTTTGAATGTGTTTTTTACAGGTTTCAATTAATAAGATCTTTTGGTTTCACCAATATAACACCATGGAAAAGATGAACAGGGAATTTGACACCTGTGTCTTTTATCTACATTTTCAATCTTTGATATATTATTTACTTACATTTTAATATCAGTCTTATCCATTTTTATGTTAATTTTATCATTTATTTTCAACTATGTTCAATGTCATTTCAACTCACTTTACCTGACAAATTAAGGCAACTGCTAGCACTACTTCAGTTGCCAAAAGCTTGTATTTTATAATTTTATTAGTAAACATTTTTAACAGTTTTATTTGTTTAATAAATTTAGTTCCTCATGCTTTCTACTTGCCAAGAAAAAAACTTTTGTCTGGCATGCTATCACACGATTAGTGAATTTTAATCCATGTTGTAACCCATACGGTACAATGGACAAGTTTGTTCATAGTGAAAGACAGCCAGACTTTAATTAAATGATAGCGGCAAACAGAGCAAGGCAATATCCAAAAGGGCACTATATACAGGCACCTTTTTCATTAAAAACATTTGCAAAAACAGCATTAAAGACAACAATTTTCCAGCAAGGGTTGCATGCCCACAAAATTTCTGTGAAATTGGTCTGTTTTACCAATTATTTTTCAGCCAATGTGTCACCAAACCCCCGATGGAAAATTCCCCCAAAATCAGCTGTCTTTTCCATGAATTTTTCTCTGCAAATGCCACGAAATTTGAAATTTTTTCCATGAAATATTGGTATACGTAGGGCCCTAGAATATTTATTCAAACAAAAACCTATTTTTTATAACTATATTCTGAGCAAATTGTATGTAAAATTTATGTTGGAAATGAACCCGCCCTAGTAAACTTAAGTCTTTGCATTTGATATTAGTTTGAAACCCCTTTGAAATATGTCGACTACAGATTATTCCAAAGTAAGGCTTATAAGTTTATGAGAACAGCTGCTCATGAACTTGCCCGCCCCCCCCCGGGCCGCGGGGGGCGCGCGCCGCGCGGGGCGGGGGGGGGGGGGGGTGGGGGGGGGGGGGGGGGGGGGGGGGGGGGGGGGGGGTGG
>JAOCPT020559290.1:0-10971 GCA_026546935.2 Palythoa grandiflora | reverse complement strand
TAATCAAACTAAGATACCTTTTAATCAGTTCTATTGATCATGAATATCGTAAAAACAGTTCGCTTTGACAATATGTAACAATTTACATCATGTCAATAAAACATATACTTCACTTCACTGCTACTACTACTACTACTACTACTACTACTACTACTATTACTACTACTACTATATATAGTATAACTACTACTACTACTACTACTACTACTACTACCACTACTACTATAACTACTACTACTACTACTACTACTACTATACTATTACTATTACTATTACTACTACTACTACTACTACTACTTTTGTTATTAGCTGCCTTGAGTTACGTGTTGCACGGCCTTGTATTTGTCCTCTGTTAGCAGAGCACTTCATACATCTAAATACAATTCCTTAATCAAAAACAATGTTTTTTACCTTACAGACTTCTTGGGCTCTTTCCGTACAATTTTATTACTAAGATATGCAACCCATATTTTTTGATCATCTACAGATGGGGCGAGGACAAGGAGATCCTTGGCCGATACAAGGTCCTCGTTTACTGCAACAAATAAGGAAAAAGCAATGAAATAACTTAAAGAAGAAGAAAAATATGAAGGGAAACAAGCGAATAGCACCATAATGAGGCATTAAAGGCTGGCTAAGTTGTGATAGCACCGGAATTGGAAGCATCACACACTGATAAATATCCTATACCTGTCAAATGACAACCGACGAGGGCCAAGCACAGAGACATACCGTCAATGATTTTATTAACGCACACTTTTAACAAATCAACGTTTTGAATGTATTATATAACAGAAGCTTCGGTCAAACATTCAACACCCCCCTCAGTTAAATGCTCCATATCTACAATAAATGTCTTTCCACAAACGAAGGCTTTTCTTTGTTTCTCGGCAAGAAACGGAAAAAGTATTGTTTAAGAAGGCCAAAGATTTTGTATGTAGAAATGAACGCCTCATGAGCGCCTCCTATTTCATCAACGGCCAGTCAAGAAGGACAAGTATATAATAAACTCCCTGGGGTCGTTCAAAAGTGGATTAACTTTAACCCTGCGTTGAGCCGAAATTCAAAAGACGTTTTCTTCACAAAGGAGAGATTTACACCACATAGAAAGTATTGTTCCAAAGAAACAAATCTCAACCACATAATTGTAGTTCAAAGCAGTCTTTACAGGGTTAGAAACAGAGGAAAAAATTTCAATCCTGGTTCAGTGCTAATCGGCCTTTGAGCAACTGGGCCAAAGCTTTTCTTGGACTCATTTACGGTAAATATAAAACCTGCAATCATACATTTGATGAATATTCTGATAAACACGCCAAAGCCAACCAATACGTGTCAATGCTAATAAAAACTGAGCAAGACACATTATGTAAATATCGGTTTCATTAGAAATACCAGTACTGAAAGATCAAGCGAGCAGTAACTACTGTTAATATAAACAAATACCGTTGCACGTGTTGATACAAGCTTCTTCTCTATCCACGTGATCTTTGTGAGTTTTCATGTGGCACCCTAATGCAGATTCCAAGAATTATATGAAACACCACAATACATTTATATATACTATTTAATTTAGTTATTGCTTTGCAAAGTTGATTTAACATTTGCCTTTGTACAGAACTAGGGGGAGGGAGGGGGGTCACTGTTGACATTTCGATGGCTTTTTGGCACCTTTTTTGTTATATTTTTCCTGATTTTCCAGAGGTTTGATAAAAATTTCCAGGGCTTTTCCAGGGATTTCAGGGGTTTCCAGGGATTTCTCTAGGGAAATTGAGAGATTTCCCTGAGGGTTTTCAGGAGTTTTCTGGGATTTCTCCAGGAATTTCAAGGGATTTCTCCAGGAATTTTAAGGGATTTCTCCAGGAATCTCAAGGGATTTCTCCAGGAATTTCAAAGGATTTCTCAAGGAATTTCTAAGGGTTTCTCCAGGGGTTTCCAGGGATTTCTCCAGGGGTTTCCAGGGATTTCTCCAGGAGTTTCAAAGGATTTCTCCAGGGAGTTTCCAGGGTTTTTCAGGCATTTATCCAGGAGTTTCCAGGGATTTCTCCAGGGGTTTCCAGGGATTTCTCCAGGGGTTTCCAGGGTTTTTCAGGCATTTATCCAGGAGTTTCCAGGGATTTCTACAGGGGTTTCCAGGGATTTCTCCAGGGGTTTCCAGGGATTTCTCCAGGAGTTTCAAAGGATTTCTCCAGGGGGTTTCCAGGGTTTTTCAGGGATTTTTTGAGAGGTTTCCAGAAATTTCTCCAGGGATTTCAAGGCCTCAAAAAAAATTCCAGGGTTTTCCATGATTTCCAGGACTCGTACGAACGCTATGCAAGTTTTACCAAACTGTGAAATAAACCAGAACACCAACCTGCATTCACAAAATATACTCACTTCTACACTCCACTGCCGGAGGTGGCCTGAACATGTGCCACAATGGTTTGCTACAGGAGTCACAGTTGGTTGGCATGTGGTAATTCATAGGAACAAACTGATGTCGCATGTAGTTAATCGTGTTCATTTTCTCCTATATCAACAAAAATGACACAAGAATACATTACAACACAGGTCTTTCACTCTCGGATCACTTTCTTTGCAACTTTCTAGCCAAGTTAAAAAAAACTTCCACAAGAGATCATTTGAGAAATAGAATTATATAATAATCTATGATTATCAGACATATCGTGTAAGCAAATGCGAGACGTAAATACAGCAGGAATGCATAATTTCAGGGGCTTTACCAGTGGCTCGGTTCTCCACGTGAGTCTCTGTAGCCCAGTGGGTAGAGTGTCTGAATGGTAATCCGAGGGTCATTGGTTCGATTCTCATCTGAACATTTTCTTTCTAACTCATAACCAAGAAACAAAACCTCCATATAGTAACACGAACAATACTTGATTTAACAACGACAATAAGGACCAGAGAAAAATGAGACACATGGAGATGAACATGCGGAAATGAGGAATGCTAATATCAACAGAAGGTTTACCTCTTGTGACTCTTTCTCGTCCTTTTCTCTTTCAACTGGGTTTCTGCTCTCGCCCTCATTGGCATAAAGAATCTACGACAGAAAAAGTACAAAAATATCAAATACGATGGGCTTTATACACGATGCTATTGTTTTACTTCAACTGCAATGCTCTTCAGTTTTCTTATTATACAAAATTTTTTCCCTCCTCTGAAAAGGAAACAAGAAAAAATTCTAGCAAGGAAAAACGGCAAGAAAAAAGGTGAAAAAAATGAACCCCCACTGAGCAGAAGGCTAAAAAGAAAATTTATATAAAATATAAAATCTCCACCGAACTCTTTTAACCTTATGAATATTCCGATGACTTTTTCCGTGACCTTTCATAATTTTCCTTGACCTTTTGCGTACTTTTCTTTCACAAAATTCATCAAACGTATTCTGAATTGACTCTTTTCCTAGCATGTTGGCCAAGATAAAGAAGAGAAGAGCTGTTATTGGGAGACATTCTTGCAATTATAATTAAAGTAATTATAATATAATCGACTTTTAGTCATCCTAATCAAAATTAAACTTTTTAGGTCTGGAAACTGATATTTTAAAAGTCCATTTACTTCCCAGGTGTGGAAACTGATATTCTAAAAATCCACGACTTTTAAGGAATGGAAACTCAACTGGTATTGTAGACTTTCCAGATCTAGAAACTGGTATTCTAAAGTTCTGACTTTCCTGAATTTCCATGACACATACGAATCCTGAAAGAAAACTTTCACTACTTTGCTTTCTTAACCCTCACCTGAAATATCCTGGGGATATCTTTAGCATCCGCACGTATGACGTCACCTTGCGTTACTGATCTCACATGGAATAATTTACTAGAGAAATGAAATGAGCGTATCATCAGTCATGTCTCAAAAATGAAGTTAATTAACGTTACAAAATGACACTTTAGCGAAAGTAACAGTGTAAGATCTTCCACTAGTTCCCACTAATGCTTCCAAGCGGTAAAGCTAAATATAAAGATAACTTTTATCTAACGTCAGTAATTACGTCAGCTCATTTAACTGGTATCAATGGTAGCCAGTGGTGCGCCCTTTATGGACGTTATGGTAAGGTTTAGGTTTAGGAGAGGGGTAGGTGAGTAGTTACTCAGAGTTTAAAAGGGTACAGCCAAGGTTGAGGTGAGTTTCAGCTTTGTCCTTGGTTGATACCACTTACCTAATGTCTAATATCATGGCCGGAGTGGTGCTACTCTTGTGGTCCGTATCAGAATGATAAAAGAAAATCTTTTTACTACTGACAACCACGTACTGAAAGATAAATTATAAAAAGTCATTTGTCATTAATATTTTAAATGTTTCTCGCTGCTAAGAAATCATCTGCAGCAAGTAGTAATATTAATGTTGATCACAATTCCACAAGTCAAGTGATCAAATGATCTACACACAGACGATGAAGTGACATTGACTTTAGCCCAATTTAAACGAAGCAAACACCTTTTATGCGCTTAAAAAGAACCAAAAGAAAAATGACCAAAAAAAAAATCGATAAATACAGAACAGTTGTGTTATTTTTGTTTCCAGAAACTAAACTCTCTTCTTCAGGGCAGAATTTTCTTTCTTAGGTATTTGCTTGCAAATCATGCAGTGAATTTTTATCTTTTCATGCACGAGTCATCAAAGTTATTAACGCAGGAAATGGTTTGAGCTATGCGGTATGTTTTACCTATAGTACGAGCGACTTCCAATAACTGACGCTGAAAAGCTGGTTTACTAAGTAAACTTAGAATGGATTCCTCTTAACAGATTTCAAGAGCTACCAGCGCCCTACAAAAGACTTATTGATATACACAACATAAACAAAAACAACGAACGAGAACGAGAGAACCTTATTTATGGATCGAAAATGACCAAATGCAAAATATTACTTGAGTCTAACAGCCAATCACATCACACAAAAAAAATGTTTGATAAACAGTGTTTGATCAAACGGTAAGGGTGTGAATATGAATATATGAAGTAATGACTGGTACTATTTTTCATCAAGGCAACAGTCGTTATAATTCTATATGCAACACTCCTGCACCAGCTCTGTTTTATCACACACACTAGATCACAATCAATATAAAATGTGACTTGCCTGTTTTTTCCAACCATATTTTTTAATATTTTGTTTGTTTGGTATCGATAGCCATCCTTCCCTTGGCATGTTTGCTAAAATAAAAAAAAAACTAATAAAATAAACAAATAAATAAATAAAATGTTAAACACACTGAAATACAATCCGTAAGCAACATTAAAAGGGCGCCTTTCTCTTTGGTTTAATAGCAGATAAAGGAAGGAGAATTTGCAAAGGAAAAAGGGTGAGGGAACACATGTAAACGTCACTTCTAACAGAGATACACTTTTTTTTAATTATTGATTTTATTATTTTTTAAATTTTCTTTTAATTTAATTTTTTTTAGAGATACACTCTTGCTTCGGTTAGCAGAAGGATTGGCATTTGTCAGTTCGAAATAACCTCTTTAATTAATTTCATTACATTTTCTCCCTAACTCAAATTTATGTCAAAAAATCACTTTTAAGTGCATCTTTTCCTACTTAATCCTCACATAGAGCTCACATAATATTTACGAGTTTTCCTGGTATATCGAAATAGGCTGCTATGATGGAAAATTTTCAAAGGTATGCTGAGAAATGACCCTTTAAGAAATTTTTCCCTTGTACCATAAAGAACAAAAAAAGAAAGATTCCTAGGGTTAGGACAAGTTTCATTTTACCATATTGCAAGTAACTTATGGGAACTTCAAAAATTATTTTTCATAATTGGTGTTATGACAAACGTTCATTTTTAATAGTGTATTGAACATAGGTACAAAGTATGGAGTTTGATGTAAATAATATTGGTACAAGATTTTGTCCACTTGTTACGCAAACTGATCATGGATTCCCTCATAACCCTTCAAGCTGCAAGCACGACAAATGACGTGTTGGTAAATTCTCCCAATTGAGCTCCATACATTCTAAATAAGCAGTTTGAAAGAATTTGGCTTTTCAACTTCACACAGATTATTCCACTTGATCAATACCTTATTTCCCATTACCAGTTGTATCGTTTCCTTTGAGATATGTAAGGAGAACTTAGATGTTGATAAATTACCAGGGGCTGAAAGGGTGAAAACAAACTATTCTCTACTTGAAAATCTTACATTACAATCATAAAGCCTACTTAATAACTTTTTTGTAAACTTAAATACTTCCAATTTAAATTATTCGTTTCTTACCTGATATCTGATGATCTATATTGTTAACTGGAGTACTTGATGTTTGCGAGCTCTTCAACTGGCTGTTCAGCTGCTCGATCTTAAGATCTTTTGATTCAAGTTCCATCTAAAAACATGAAAAAATGAAATCGCACAATTATTGAATATGTAGTTCTTATTTTTTCAGGCTATACTGAATTATTAAAAAAAAATTCAAATAAAAGACAACTTACTTTAGTTTTCAAACGCTAGTTTAAAGGGTTCCTGCAGCTAAAAACTCTGCAAATTTAAGACCTTTTTAAGACTTTTTAAGACCTAAATTTGTAAAATTTAAGACCTAATATTCCTTCGAGCTTTTATTCAAAAGTATTGATACAGGCTACTTCGATACCAGTTTACTTATAAAAAGCAACAAAATAAATGTTCTGCCAAGGATATGTCCCTGTTTGAAAGACCTTTTAAAGTAGACATACTTCATTGAAAGAATAGGTCAGTTACATAGGTTCAAATTTATTCTTCATCAATGATATGCGGAAAACACAACAGTTTAACAAAACAAATGTTTCTAATGCCTTTCTTATATATAGAGAAAGTCATTCTTGAGTTCCATGGCATGAATGCTCTGCAAAGGTTCCTCACATGTTCGCGCGCTATTAGGACCTTTGGCACATAAACAAGTCTGACACTGAATGAAAAAATCGAAGACTAATAATCAGTAGTCACGAGTAGAGTGTGTGCGAGATAAGTATATAGAGGTGGTTATGTAGTAATGTTGGGATTTAGAGTGCCTAAAGTGTGAATAAGTCACATTTCTTTGGTTTTTCGATAATCGTTGCAATCGTAGAAATGGTCGGTAATGTTCAGAGTTCACTTAGGGCCCGTAACAGAGGTGTGGGGAGCCACAAAAGGACAAGTGAGACATCGTTTTCGGGAACAACAAAAAGTGCCAGATTCGTTATCGGAGGGCAGAGTGGCTTAAACCAAGAAGGCACGAAGACTGCGGTCTTTCTTAAAAGAAAAAAGTGGCTGTTGACTGGAAATATTAGAAGTACTGGAATCAGAATTGAGTAAATTAAAGTTGCGATTAACAATGGGCTTAATATAGTTGTTGATGGGATGAAAAGTTATTGTAAACGGAATGCTATCGCTGTCAGCAAGAACTTTAGGAGTGAGTGCAGTAATGCGAACAATGGAAAAGTCCTTTTGCACAGCGCGGTCAACAATAGTGGCAATGTACTGTCGATTGATGAAAAAAGAGCGTGTCTCAATACATTTGTTAAAAAAATCAGTATCGTCGCTCAGAGACGTCTTAAACGTTAACGTAGAAACTGTGAAAAGGGAATAGAATTGAGGGTATGCTTAGGTTGTGAGGATGAATACAATAAATAAGTATGAGTGTCAGTGGGTTTATAACGAACGCTGGTGCTAAGATAATTGGCAGTGATACTGACCGAGATGTCAAGAAAGATGACGGAGGTTTCACTGATCTCCCAGGTAAAATCAAGTGAAGGATGAAAAGAGTTAATAAAAGAAAAAAAGCTTCTAGATCAGATCTGCTACAGGATGTGGCACTAAAACAATCGTCAATGTAGCATCCAAAGAGTTCAGGTTTGAGGCCGGAGTATTGTTGGAAAATCTGCTCTTCAATAAAGGCAACAAATAAACTAGCGTAACTAGGACCCATTTTAGTACCCATAGCTACGCTATAAATTCGTTGAAAATAACGACCGTCGAAAAAGAAAAACAATTAAGTGTGAGAACAAGTTCTGCTGTGTGGTAGGTATAACGCTACGGCGATCAAAGAAATGCTTGAGAGCGCGTAGTCCCTCATCATTAGGAATGACAGTATAAAGAAACTTGACATCCAAAGTAAATAAAAACTTAGTTTCTGATTGAAAACGGAAGTAATTGATAATTCTGAGAGCATGATTACTGTCTTTGATGTAAGTAGGAAGAGTTTGTACAATATGTAGCATAACGGAATCAACATAACTAGAGATGAGCTCGGCCAGGCAACTGCATGCAGAAACAAAAGAGAGGCCTGGATAAATATGAGCGGTTCTGGGAGTTGTGTATGGTGGCCAATTGGCGCCATAGCGTTTTTTTGTCTTTTTTTCCCATTTTCTTTTTTCTTTATTTTATTGTTTTGTTTTAATAAATTTTATCAAACAAAAAATAAAAGATAAAAAGCTGATTGCATGGACCACCAATGCCATAGCAAAAAAAAATGTTCATGGCCCATTGGCGCCATAGACGAGGATGCAATGTAGTTAGACCTCGTGGTCGAATCGCAGGAAGTCCCATGATGCTGCTCATGCCTTGCTGAAGCTCAACTGGCGTCTTAAGTCTTGTCTCATAGATATAATGTAGCTAATTATAATCGTCATATTGAGCGTTATCATGTCAACAAAGAGAAAAGCTGCGTGGAAGAATTATAAAGATCGTGCAACTAAGAAGAGAACATCGAAAGGCAAAAGAGCAAACTCTAATTTGGCTGATGGAGTATTGACTGTTCAACGGCTTTCAGAATCTGTTGAGGGAAAATGTCAAAAATATTGCTAGTATCACTCCCGCAAGATGATGAGGAGCTTACATTAGAAGGAATCAAGGCTGCTTGTATCGAATGCGATGTGCTTGCTGGGGAAAGATGTCCGTCGTACACTGACATCAGTCAAATAAAAAACTGGAAAGTTTGGCACGTGCGTTTCGTAGAAAGCTTATTAACTAGTCAATTGAAAGCCCCGTATCCCCCATTCGCGCATTAGCGGGGCATTAGCGGTGCTTTCACCAAGATTTCACGCTAAAATATTGCCCCAGTGGTTGAGGGATGCGCTTTGATTCACAGTTTTTCATGTGAGGCGTCGGGCGGGGAATCACTACCGGTCAGCGGTCGGGTGGGGAGTCACTACAGTTTTTTCGCGCCATGTGCTTTTCATTCGCTCCTGGCCTTGGAGAGTTGCGCAGGTAAGGCAAAATTGATTTGTATAGATCTAGCTTTAAATCAAACCATCGCAACACGATTTTGATCAAAATTGATGTCACTGGTGTCAATAGTTGATCGGATGAGTGAATTTTGAATATTTATAAACATATTTGTTTAAAATTTGACATTGAATTGCCCTCGCTTTTGTTTCGCAGCTGCCCATCAGCATGAGTGAAAGAAAGGTATTCTGTTTTATTTTTCCGTAAATATTGACCATCACTTCTTTTTAGTCTCTGCTCATGTGTTTACAAATAGAAGAGTCCTTAATTGTTTTTAAATATATATACTTAATAAATAAACGTGTCAAAAGACTTTTTTTTTTCTTTAACAGTAACTCATTGGAACCGATGTAAATGGTTTGCTAACAGCAATCAAGCTGGTTTAGGATAAGTTAAAGTCATGACCATGGCAGATATATTCAACAACACTGGTTGTAATTTCACAGTGGAGAAGAACTGCACAAATTCTACTGTTACTCAAGGTGAGTATCTGAGGTCTGTTTCATATGCCGTGTAAAAGTCGTGATGAGCCCACCTGAATTTGAAAAATTCGACTCTCGCTCGACTTTAATGCGCATGCAAATGAACGCTACAACTCCCAACATTGTGAGCAATGCGCATGCGCAGACGTGTACACGAGGCCGAAATTGTTGTGAGTTTCAAGCAAACGGGCGTAGCATGTTGCCGCTAGGTTTCGCCGATCACAGAACAATAGAATGTTGGGACTTGTTGCACCAGAGTTTGACCGGCTTCAAACTGTACGCAATAAGTGCCAACACTGTTGTGGTTCCATGCAAACGGACGCCAATTGGGCCAAACAGTGTTGGGTGTTGTTGGCCATCATCATCATCATCATCATCATCATCATCATCATCATCATCATCATCATCATCATCATCAGCATCATCATCGTCGTCGTCGTCGTCGTCGTCGTCGTCGTCGTCATCATCACCATCATCATCATCATAATTCTTATCACCATCCTCTTCATCATTTATGTCATCTTCACCATCATCACTATCATTATTATTATTATTTCATTTTATTCACTTAAGTTTATCATACATAGATGTAAAGGTAAAAAAAATTCTTGTAAATTTTTGCTTGCTCTTGTTTCTTATTGAACTGTTGCTCAATATTAGTTCACTGTGTAAAGCTAGGGTTTCTGTAATTTAACCATTTTTTGTTAAACATTTCTTGAGTATTCATTTTGAAAGCAGTGCTTTTTTTTTCTCATTCCGTTTATTATATTTCTATAATGTTTTCAAAAATTTTGCAAGTTGATACAGATAGAAATTCCTTTAATTTATATGAATACATTTAGATGTTTTCTTATTTAACTAAATGAGTCATTATTTCCAAATCCATTTCAATTAAGGAAATCGTTGATGCGTATTCTTTTGAAAATTTTAGGCTCAAAACCTACCACATCGTCGCTAATACGTATACCAAGCTTCGAAACTTCAGCCGTTATTGGAATGCTGTTTTGCTATGTAATAGCTTTAACTTTCGCGTTACTAGGCAACCTCTTTGGTATGTACGTGGTGATCAAAAGATCGACTAAGAAGAAAAACATGGTTCACTGGATGATTGCCAATCTGGCATCCGCGGATCTCATTCTCGCCCTCACATCCATGCCTTACTACATACAATATTTGTTCATGCCGAGCAGTTGGTACGGGGGAATTGTGGGCGAAATTTCTTGCAAGCTGCTTCAGTACCTCTCCCACATTTCCATATCAGCATCAATTCTGACCATCTCCATTATCTCGATTGATCGCTT
>JAOCPT020559253.1:0-10971 GCA_026546935.2 Palythoa grandiflora | reverse complement strand
ATGAAAAACGCTCATTAATACCATTAGGAGCGTTTTTCATTCATCTGATTATTGGTTTTGACCAATGGTCTTTCATTCTTTGACCATTCACTTTCTCAGCTTTTTCAGATGCTCTGACGAAGGGCTAATGCTCGAAACGTCAGCTTTCACAAATTCCCTGGGCGATGATAATTTGTTTATCGACATTACTTCAAGTTTGTATCTACTCGCCGACATATTGAATAGTTTTTTAAAAGCTATTTACTGAAACATTTAAACTCAAGTGTTAACCATAATATTGTTATTGTGTTACTTTATTTGTTGTAGGTATCACAACAGAGTACTGTACATAGATATTGACATTCATCATGGAGATGGCGTGCAGGTGAGATCCATCATTCTCACATATACTTTTAATTACTAATATTAAGACATTATTAACGGAGCGCGAGGTCTGTATGGAAAAATATCAGACCGAGGTCTTGAAGTACAGTACGGACCCAATGCAGCAAGGTTCATACAAAAAAGACCGAGGTCTGATATTTTTACATACAGACTGAGTAAGTGAGGTTAATAATTCGTTTATTATATGACTTTATTTACTTCCGATAATTTATGCCATACCTACGTCTACGAAAATCATCGGAACTATCCGACAGTTTTCGGAAATGATTGCATGGAAAGCTTCGGAAATGTTTAAGAACTGTTTCTTATACCATTTTGGATTTTTGAAGACTTTTTAAAAATCTTCGGAAATCTTCAACAGTGTTTGGAGGTCTTCATGGAAATCGTCGGAAATTCTTGGAAATCTTCCGACGTACTTTAAAATCGTTTTTTAAGTAATTTTGCGAGTTTTGACGATTTCCTGAAAATCAACATCTGGGAAAATGGTCCGAATTCATGCGTATATGGCCCGTGGGCTGAATACACACTTTGACAGACCGCATGTGAACCGATCAGAGTGCAGGATATTGCAAGGTTATATAATAAATAGAGTTCATGTTGACAGTTATAAATATGTTTCGGGCCCAACGCAGGCTCATTGTAACAATAGTGGTGTAGACGAGGCTGCATAGGAAGGGCTAAAATAACCCAAAATATGATTTATTAATATAATGCCCAAGAACAGTTGTACTTTATATTTACTCTCATTATCACTTTGTCCGAGGGCAATCGGAAATGATAATAATAATAATAATAATAATATTAAGTAACAGTAATAATAATAATAATAATAATAATAATAGAAATAACAATAATAACAGTAGTAACAACAATAATAATAATATAAAATTTCTTACAACCTTTTGACTCTCACTTTTCATTATTTTAAACTGCCAAATTTTCCATTTTAGTCCGTAAGTCAATGTGCAAAAAAGTGATAATAATTATAAATAAGAATAAATTAAGTTAGCTGTTGCACCTACTATATTTGCTCGTGTATAAGGCAAGGTTTTGAAACGTGAAAATTGGCCTAACAAACTGACCTCAACTTGTACACGGGTGAAAAATCCAAAAGCAAACTTTTAAAAAAGTATTGATTATTATAGACCCAAAAATGGGACTCGACTTATACACGGTATTGACTTATACACGGTATTGACTTATACACAGTATTGACTTATACACGGTATTGACTTATACACGGTATTGACTTATACACAGTATTGACTTATACATGGTATTGACTTATACATGGTATTGACTTATACACGGTATTGACTTATACACGGTATTGACTTATACATGGTATTGACTTATACACGGTATTGACTTATACACGGTATTGACTTATACACGGTATTGACTTATACACGGTATTGACTTATACACGGTATCGACCTATACACGAGTAAACAAGGTAAGAATTTTCTTGTGGAGAGCTGGAAGGTTAATCATTCTTTTGTCTGGTTGGATATTAAAGAATTGCAACTAAGAATTGTAGAGTGATTTTAATGATGAAATAAACTTTTTTTATATTTTTCTGCTCAGAATTTTTCTTTTCTTTGCTGCTGACTGGAAAACAACTGGCGCATTTTAATGGCTGGGAACTTTGAATTCATGGTTGTTTGTCATGGGAATGTGGAACAGATACAACTTTACCAACAAATGGAAAAAGATGAAAATATGATATTTTTGTATTTAATTTTCATCAAAACTAGTTAAATTTTCCATTTCACGAAAGTTGCTCGTTGGAGCTTCTTGCAGAACCAGAGGCGACTCGGTCATTTGATCTTTGCCGGGAGCGTGAGGACACGACGCAAGCGAGTATAACTTATGGCACCCCAGGTAAGGTTTTCACTTCCGTACACGCTTTTTTTATATAAGAACAACGAGACTCAAATTTGCCAAAATTTAAGAACAATTTAAGCTTGCTTAGGCTGAGGCTTGATAACTAGGATAACAGCATAAAACGTAAAAAGATTCACTGTAAACACTGCTCAACAAACAATGAGGTACAGTTCGCCTCTAAATTCAGCAGTGCAATACCGTGTGTGTTGCAAGGGGTTTCATTTTCCAATACCTTGTTTTATTATGTTTTTTCTTCAATAAAAACCGCTCACAGAAATAAAGTCGCCAAAAAATTAAGAACAATGAGCCTCGGCAAAATTTACTGGTTCTTATAAAAAAGCGTGTATATACGAGCGGGATGAATAGCGTGATGGCGTGACAGATGGCGTTCACAAATTAAAGCGAGAAGGACTGGGTTACTTGAATTTAAAAACGTTACTTGGGAGCCAAAAAATTGCTCAAAATTTCCCGAGCAATGTACTTATAGAAATGGCTGCTATCGTGCTAATGGCATTGGCGCCATGGCAACTGATTATCCGTTTCAATGACAGTGACATAATAATGTCGCTGTCAGTTATCATCAATCTAATTACGTACTTGGCTCCGTCATATTCAAAGGAACTACTCACTCTATACCGGCCCAATAGAGCTCTCATATCATCCTCAGATAAACGTAAATTTGTGACTGTTCCCTTGACCTTATAACCTATGGCTACCGATCTTATTCAGTTTAATCCAGTCTGGAACTCTTTACCTTTTAGTACTGTACTTTGATTTTTTTTAAATAATTGATTACTGTTATTGTTTTTGGTTATCTACCCTAGGCTATTATTGTATATATTTATATTTTTACTATTGCAAGGCGCTTAGGATACTAAGTATAGGCGCGGTATAAGCTTTTATTATTATCATTACTGTCATTAGTGTACAAAGTATACGTTCAAAAAGGCAAAAACGCAATTTTGTAAAAAGACTTGTCGGAGTTTTAACAAACGTCAGTGCTATAGTGAGACGGTATTGCTTAATGGCGACGTAAAATTTATGCTACTAGCTGTAATATAGAAAAGGGGTATTTAGTACCCCTAACCCCTAAGTCTAAACAACAAAAAAAGTTTTGGGTTCTCAAAAAACATATTGATAAACATTGATAATTGGCTGAGCACCAAACTGATTTATCTTCACTGATGACGCGGTTCCTCTGATTATAAAGCAAATTAAAAAGCTTAAGGTCCTAAATAATGCTGACTAAGCGAGAAACCGTATTACCAATATTACTGTTGAATACGGCACTTTCCAATCATACGCGGTGTCTGTATATTTATATGTAATGCGTATTGATGATATTTATGCTGTTATAGAAAACGCACAATATACAATATAAAGCAAAGTATCACTATCATTATTATCATTATCATATTCATAGTAATAATTATAATAATTGAGATGTAATGATAATAATGATAATAATAGTAATAGTAATAATAATAACAATAATAATAATATTATTATTATTATTATATTATTATTATTATTATTATCATTACGAAGATGTGCGTCTTTTAAGTCGTCATGCGTCAATAAAATGAAAAAGACCGTCGAAAGTTTGAAGTAATTTTGTTCAAAGCATCAAGTCTGAGCATCTGATAGCTAAAATAGGATTAAGAATTTGTCAAGGAAAACTTTTTAGTACATGAAGATGAGGAAATCTTAAACATTCACATAAATGATAAAACAAAGCGAAATAAAGCAAACGCGACAAAACACACCAACTTCAAATACAAAAGAAAAAGACACTGAAATTGAATAGTGTGGCGTTTAATAAGAATTTGCTTTTCTTCAACGGAAACCACACAATGCGACAAAAGATTATTTTAATTTTAGCAAGCCACTAAAAAGCGAGTTCTATTTGATAACAAATGACGAAATCAACCACAGTTATTTAAAAAATAGACAAGTTTATTTTCAAAGTGAACCTTTGTTGACAATGGAAATCAATTCTCAGTTTCGACGAAAGCTCAAATCTTTCTTCAGTTTGATAAACGCATTTGTCTTTCTTAAATCCATCGAACATTTCCTATCTTACAATATTTCTTCACGTGGGCGTCCAACCGTATTATTCACAAACAGACTCAATTACATCAATCAAGGAAAATTTATAAATAGATTTAATTTCATCACAAAAATGTTTGAAGGTTTTTACTTTTAAAAAGAGCAAAACCAAGATCAAAAGAGAATATTTTTCAGAAAAGAAATTCTTCAAACATTTTACATTTTTGGTCATCCCTCTCGATGATATCAAGAACAATTAGAGCACTCAAGGTGTTTTCCATCTGCCGCGCGGGATGTCACTTTTCGATAATATATGCAAATATGACAACAACAGGAAACACCTCAGAGACAAAAGAATGCTGATTTGATTTTCTAATTTTCTCTCAGTTGGGCTCCAAGGCTACCGAACGTCAGATACGACAGTTTCTATATTCCTTCGTGTTGACGTTGAAATCTGACTCCACACGGAAGAATTCATCACACGATCAACGAAAAACAGTTGGAAATCTTCGTTTACTGACGTCTTTAACTAAAAATACTGCCCCAAATAGGCTTTTATTGCCCACATTCGGTCTGATAATGAAACCTTCATGAAGCTCGCCAATTAGCTTGCATAACTTATCAAGAAAAACGGACGTTTTACTGACCCGGAGTGTTGATTTCGAAAGAAAGCGATGGGTTTTAAGCGGTTCTTGAACTTATTGACGAGAAAGAAGAATATAGACAATGAAATTGCGGCGACTTCTCTTAGAAGATGTCTCGACGTCTTTGATTTGACTTTTCTTGGCATCGGAGCGACGGTGGGAGCGGGACTATATGTTGTTACCGGTCAAATTGCTCGCGATGTCGCTGGTCCAGCTATTGTGTTGTCGTTTTTCGTGGCGGCCGTTGCTGCCTTCCTATCGGGAATCTGCTATTCTGAGTTTGGCTGCCGAGTGACAAGAGCTGGTTCTGCTTACTACTACACGTATTCCTCGCTGGGAGAAATATGGGCTTTTATAATCGGCTGGAATATGATTCTGGAATATGTGATCGGCACGGCTTCGCTCGGTCGCGCTAGTAGTGAGTACATTGACTCGCTATCTGGCGGAGCGCTTCATCGATTTTGGTTGAAACATCTCGGCGAGTGGCATGCTAGCGGCCTCGGCTCTTACCCCGATTTCCTGGCTTTCGTCTTGGTGCTGTTGGTGGCGGTGATAGTAGCTTGCGGTGCCAAGCACTCGGCATATTTCAACAAGGCCGTTACTACCATCAACATGCTGGTTGTGTTATTCATCATTATAGTGGGTCTGTTTCATGTGAACGCTCATAATTGGACGGGTAAGAACCAGTTTGCACCTTACGGTGTATCAGGGATTTTGGCGGGAGCTGCCAGCTGTTTCTACTGCTTTGTCGGGTTTGATGTGATCGCGACAGCTAGCGAAGAAACTGTGAATCCTAAAAGGGCAATCCCCCTGGCCATAATCCTCTGCCTGACCGTCAGTTTCTTGGCTTATTTTGGAGTAGGAACTGTCCTAACGCTGATGGTTCCTTACAACGAACTAGACAAAGTTGCACCGCTACCCGAAGCCTTTAAACACAGCGGTGTCACCTTCGCCAAGTACGTTATTGCCATCGGAGGTCTCTGCGCCCTCGCGGGTTCTCTAATGAGCGGAATCTTTGCTGTGCCAAGAATCATCTACGCTATGGCACAAGATGGCTTGCTGTTCAAGATATTTGGGAGAGTGTACTCCAGAACTAATGTTCCGCTTTACGCTATCATCGCCGCTGGTTTACTCTCGGCAGTGTTGTCTTGTCTTCTTGACCTGAAGCAACTGGTGGAAATGTTATCCATTGGCACGTTACTGGCGTACACTCTGGTTTCTCTCTCTGTTTTGGTCCTCCGCTTTGAACCCGGAATCAAAGATGTCACCTACGATGAAGTGGATATCGAAAGCAGCGAGAAAGGGTATCGCATTATTTGCTGCCGCGATTCAGAGCGACCAGAGTATCAAATGCTTAAAAACCTTGGAATGGGCGCAGAGAACGTAGCTGAGAAAAAAGAAAACAGGCGTAAAGAAGCCGAGGACGAGTCAAAAGCGAGACCCGATGCTGAAACAAGTAAAATAGCGAAAAGTTCGGTGGCGCTGTTAGTATGCGCTTTGACTGGCCTCGTGGCTTTGATTGTTGCTGGTTGGAGCGCGTTAGTGCATCACGACGCTTGGGCGATTCTAATAGCAGTATTCTGTGGACTTTTGATAATCTTTGCTGTTATAGTGATGCAGCTTCAACCCAAGAATGGAGCCAAATTTCCCTTCACTGTTCCCTGTGTCCCTTGGTTGCCAATTGCAAGTGTTACAGTGAATCTTCTCCTTTTGCTAAAGCTCTCTTACTGGACTTGGCTTCGATTTGCTGTATGGATGGTGATAGGTACGTACTTGTCTTTGAGATGAAAAAATGTATTTTATTATAGTGAAAGCAAATGCAACTGCAAATTTTTATTACTGCTGCTTGGTGTTGTATTATTAAAAATTATATTTAACTCATATAGTTTATCCTGTCCTTCAGCATAAACAGCATTAACTCTTACTATATTTAACTCAGTTACTGCAAAACTATTAAACTTTTTTTTAAACCCATAAAATGAATCTAAATACATTTTATTTAATACTGAAATATACTTTTGTTAAAGAAATTTAGTTTATTTTCATTACTTTTATCAGTTACTATGATTCACATCTTTTGTCTTTAGTGTTAAAAGCTAGCACTTTTCGTGAAAGTGAAGTCTTCGGCGACTTTTTCGTCGATGAAACAAGCGCCCACAGCCTTAGTATTTCAGCGAGATAGAAAAAAAATCAAGAGAAAAGTTATTGATTTATTTAACGTTCAACAAACTTAAAAACTTTGAGATTACATTATATTATACCTTTTCTGAAATGATTTTTAAAATATTCGTTTGACATGACAGTATTTTAAGGTATGGATCAGCTGTTAGAGTTCTTTAATTATTTTATTTTTTTCAACATGATCACAGTTTCAATGATTTTTACATATTTGGGAGTAAATTCTGCCAGATGTCATTTAATCTTGCACTTAGCTGAAATACGTCAAGAATAAATTTATTTTATCTTTAAAAAAGAAATTGTTATTTTCGTCATCATATATCACTGGTAATATTAAAATTTCCGCTTTTAAAATATTTCAGCGATTGAATTCAAATTCATTTATCGTCTTTTGTCGCCCAAGCGAAAAAACTAAAGTTCTGTCATATCGTGGGAATATTCAATATGCTGTTCATTTATCATATCCTGAATTTCGAGGTGCATTTATTAGACAAAGAAATTTTTTTCAATTTGTTCAAATGAACGAACATTTGAGCAAAATCACTTAATTAAAAATATGTATGAAATTCGAGAGACCCTATTTGTTCACGTATATTGATGTCGACTGAAAATTTTTGTTCCTTTAATCGTATTATTAATCGTTGTCGTGGTGTCAAAGTCTCACATGTTTTTAAAAATATTGCTTTTAGAGTTTGGTTATACAATAACTGTAGCACGCCAAAACGTGTTTTGTACTGAAACGGTAACGGATTCTCTTCAGAGACAAATTCGTTTTTTGAACACTAGTTTCATGCTGAGAATTCTTGTAAATATTTTCGTTACGGACAAATTGTAATGTTAATTAACAAATTGTCTTACTCATGAAGCAAAATATTTCAGGCTTAATGTTAAAAGACAGTTTTTTTGTGATAGTTTCAAGAAACATTATTCAATAAATAGAAATAATTTATAATTATGAAATATGAACGAATTACTACGATACACGTTGACTATACAATAACTCCATCCATATTTAATGTTTCATGGGACGAGAGAAGATTCAGTTCGCGTGAAGTCAAAATAAAATCTGGTTTATTTTAAAAGCTGTTTTCCTCAACAAAATTAAAAATAAGCGCTTCTTAAAAGATGAATTATTTTGGCTGTAAATTAATTGGTTTTTCTTTTAAGTTAAAAATTTTCTGTATGTGTTTCTTAAATATCTGAGTCTATTAATAAATTTATATAATTATAATACTCTGTTTGCAATTTACATTTTTTCTTGCACTTATTCTTAAAATTCTTAAACCCAGGTGATAAATAAATATATAGTTATGGGTTTAAAAAGCTGAAGTGTAGCATTTTTGTCGAACATAAAAATAAATCGTTTATTGGTTACAAGTGATTTTCCGGCTCTGAACTAAAGTGTATCCGCTTCGCAGATTAAAAATATTTTTCGGGGCACTTCAACAGTTCAAAACTTTTATTCGAAATAAACAGGTATTGAATTAAAATACCGAGTTAGATAATCTATCAACTTCGTCATGAATCAATACGTACTTGTTTTTTTTGAGATTTTGATTAAAAACCAAAAATATAATTATATGCGTTGTGGGTGAAGAGTGGCTCAGTTTTGTGACGAAACTAAAGTGTTTTAAAAACAACTGAATATGTAGGTAGGTAGGTAGGTAGGTTTTACTGACGGCCAAAGAACCGAGATTTATTTGGTTTTGTGGCTTTTTCTAATTGTTAATAGGAAGTAAGATTCCCAAATACAAGAGGATTCGTATAACTTATAAATATTGTAGGATTTTGTTAAGATTTCGCATTAATCTTCTGGTTGAATGAAACCGGAAAAGTTGTTAAAAATATTGAAGTAAGATGTTGTCAGTTTCTAAAAGTTGAGTTACTAAAGTAAATCAAGTTTCTCCCAATAATCTTTTTCCTTTGATCAATTTTTAACCTTTTTACATTTTGAAGTCAAGGATACGGGAACTGCATTGGTGCACTTTGATTCCGCTCTGATGTTTGCCTTTCATTCCGGCTTTTAATATAATATTGGTCAAGCTCTCGATACTGTTGCGTGCTAAAGTTTAGTTTATTCTATCTTAATACAAGGAATAATACAGTTTTATTATACTTTTTAGTGATCTTTAAAGAAACGTCGAACACAACTGACAAACAACTTTACTTCGTCTTGATCCATAATAACGCAAAAAAGAACTTGGCCAATATCCAGCCATCTTGCCTCACTCTTGTTAAATAACGCATATAAATCAAGTCGCGGTTGAAGAACAAGAGTACGTCTTAAAGCCTCTTAAAGTCATAAAATTAAATATGAAAACTACGCAAGTTTTTAAAAAAATACTCAGTTCTAAAAATATATAAGTTTTATTATTATAGTAACAAAATTATTATTGTCTCGGGCGTGTGTTTTAGTTATGGCGCAACATGGCTCGTGCATGTTTGGTAACAATAGTCGTCGCTGAACTAAACTTAGTTTTAAGATGCCGTTTCTGCTGGTGTGTTTCAGTGGAGTTACTACGAAACTGTTGCTCAGGTCAATTCTAGGGCCCAATGTCGCCTAAATGTCGCACAATATCGTCTAATATCGCCAAATCTCGTCTAATATCGCCAAATCCCGCTCAATAAAGCCAAATGGTCCTCATTTCCCTTCGCACATTCCCATTTTTCTTAATTTTGATTCCTCTTTCATATCCTTGTTTACAGCACTATCAGAGAACATAACATTTAAAGGGGAAGTTCTGGTTTTTCTTTCAAAAAATTTTTAGCACTGTTCTTCACCCAGCTTTTCTTATATTTTGGAAAATGAAGCTACCGGATAGTTGTTAAATTAGTCTGCCATCTTGTTTTCTTCAGAATAAAATATAGCGCTATTCGCGTTCAGTTCCATCGTCATGTTGGTTACGTTTTTTATTCATCCCAGGTGAAGTTGATCAACCAGACCCTCATATCTAGATATTCCTGCCAGTATTAACCCTTATCCTAATGTTTTAAGCGGGTTCACATACACTAAAAGTGTCCTAATTTTGAACCAGTTCTTAAAGCCCTACGAAGTGACCATTTATTTTGTTTGTCTTTACAAGTAGATTAAGAAAATGTCCATTTTTTTAAAAAAATTCTAAAGTTGTCAATTGTTAAGAAATTTTGTGACTTTTAAAACTCAGCAAGCAAAGAGTTAATTATCTTTTCGAACTTGTAAATCCTGGCTTATAAAAAAATACTTGCTGGCTGCACTGCTGTACACGAGCGTGTATAAAAGCGCACTCGAACTCAGCGAATAACATCCTTGAATACCTCTCGAAAAAGCACGTGATCAACATATTCAGATATAGGACTCTGGAGTCTGGTATATCTTTAGGGTAAATATTGTCATAACAAGTGACTTTCCAGAAAAGAAACGATATCTATCAAGACAAGAAAAGATTTTTGTGGATCAAAGTCATTTTCTCGCAGTTAAGGAAATGAAAGTGGTTTTGCGGCAATGATGATAATGATAAAGCTCGGTATTTTGTATGAGAAAAGAAACTTGAGAAGCATTAGTTTTTGTTTTTACTTGACTATTCATTCAGCTACGTATTGATTTTAAGATAATAATGATGAGGTGATGATGACGGCGACAACGACGACGATGATTACGAGGGTGTGGTGAAGGTGATGGAGAAAGTGATTGTGAGAATATGGTAACGGTGAAGGTGATGATGATTATGAGATTACGTTGAAGGAGACGGTGATAGTGACGGTGATGATGATGATGGTGAAAGTAATGATGATGATGATGATGACAATGGCGATGGTGAAGAAGATGATGATGATGATGGTGGTGGTGGTG
>JAOCPT020559221.1:0-10972 GCA_026546935.2 Palythoa grandiflora | reverse complement strand
GACTTCGTCTCGGTGACTATTCGCCGATAATCACGTCGCCTTCGGCGACTAATTGTTAAATAGACTGGAGTTTCATTAATATTAATAACAATATTAGCAATAATAGTAATATTAGCAATAATAGTAATAATAAAAGTATTAATAATAATAATAATATACTTTTTTAGTATGTCATTAACTCTGTAGTTTACAATCAGTAAATTAATTCCGGACACCTATTTAAAATATAAAATACATGTACATATATAAACAAGATAAAATCCCATTAAATAATCCCCTAAGATTTTTATAAGATAAAAGAATTTTGGTTAAAAGTAGTTACGATGATTTCCGTAGACGTAGGCATGGGATGAATTACCGGAAGTAAAAAAGTGATATAATAAACGAACTATTCTCCTCGCTTGCTCAGTCTGTATGTAAAAACACCAGACGTCGGTCTTTTTTATACGAATCTCGCTGCGCTCGGTCCGTACTGTCAAGACCTCGGTCTGATATTTTTCCCTACAGACCTCGCGCTTGGTTAATAATCCCTTATTATTATCATACATTTGTGTGACCTTCTTTTTCGTCAAAGATGATTGACTCAGCTTTCCACCCGAGGTAGGTAAAATGAGTTCCAGCTTCTGCTGGGGGCTATCCTGCGATGGATTAGTGTTTCGTCCAGGGGGAATCCACGACTCTCATCCGCTTAACACTACAGAAACCGGAGATAAGCACCAGCTCCAATGGGCTACTTAGGCAGTGTTCCCATTAACGCGCCACCACGGGTATTTGACGCAAGAAGATTTGACGCCACTTTCGTCCTTCTTGCGTTCCTTGGACGCACGAAAAAATCACTTGGCACGTGGTCAACGGAGATGAAGAGTCTGGGGACCCTCCAATTTTGAAAATGAACCTCCATTTTGGGACACTGGGGTTCCCAGGGACCCTTGATTTTCAGAACTAGTGGGAACACTGCTAGCTCGTAAAGGGATTTAGCTTACCTTAGCTACTATTAGAATAACTATAAATAACTTCCTCAAATCTGATTGGCTCATTCTGAACTCTGCTCTTTCCTAATCTTCTTGGAAAACTATTCGATAACAAAACTCTATTATCTATTATTCCTCTTACTGCGACAGTTGAATGAACCAGTCACAATCTGTCCTCAGGATTTCTCAGGATGTTCGTCCAATTGCGTCTGTTATCATGAATATAATTTTAAATAACTGCAGCTGTGGCCAGCAACAAGACATTTCTGTACCTTTGGCCAAGTTCAAACGTCGAACTTGACATGTGCCAAATCTAATGTAAATGAGGTAGAACAACAGAATTTGCTCATTAGCATTAGAGTCAGCACAGTTCGACGTTTGAACTGGGTCTAATATACCTACTTCAAAACCGTCAAAGGCAATATTGATGGAATTTTATTTGGGGGCTGAACAGTCCCTCTCGAGAAAAACTATATCAATGATTCAATAAGAATAAGAAGAGTTCTACCGTGTTTGCAATATTTTTACAGGTCCGTAAGAAAGTAAGATTGCTCAATCTAGAAAGAATCGCTAATGTCAAAGATAGGAATAGATGCGGCAATTGATCTCTTCTTGTGTACGACATCCCGAAACAAACGATTTTCAGTAATTGAAGCCTTAGTTAAAACCCCGAGGGGGACTTCAATATCTCGTAGGGCGAGGAAAATTGACGGAAATTTTCAAAAATAGTCATAAAAGATACCACAGTCTTACGAAGGTGGGCGTAGCAACACAGCATTTTTACCCCTACAAGAGACCATGTATCAAGGTATTGAGTTACATGTTAATAATTGGAACAATAAAAGCAAATTTAAAAGCGAGTTCGCGGCAGGATCGCCTTCGGCCATAACTCGAGAAAAATCGATTTTTCAAAAACCCAACCAGAAAGAAGGTTGGGGGCCGCTATTCATAAAAACATTTTTTCAAGTTCGACCAGTGAAATATTATTTTCGCGAGACAACTTTTTCTGATCGAGGCCCGATAGACCACAAAATCGCTCCAAAAATTGACCTAGAAATCAAATTTGAGAATCTTGCATTTTTTGACAATATATTGAAAACTTTGACTCGGCATAGCAAATCCAAGTTACCAAATTAAGTTTCAGGGGTTCAAATTCGAAAATGGAACTTTATATAGAGCAAATACAGGTAAATTTTTAATATACATACCAAAACTGAACAATTTCCTTTTGCAAAACCAAAATGTCAAAAATACCGAACAGCTCAATTCTGGTCACCTGTGTCAAGTAGGAGCGCATTAAAACAGATCAACTTCCAGATTTTTGGATCAAAACCCGCAGCGACTGTAAGAACAAGTCGATGTTTGTCTTGATATGATTTTCACAAAAGCTCGAAGGATTTAAATTGGCATTTTGAACCAAATGGAATCCTATCTTTGCTGGCATTGTTGTTGATAACAAAAACCGCTAGACCCAGTCCTCTTGAATCTACATTGACAGAGGGAGACCCAAAGTACCAACAGTTTATTTCTTGTTTTGTTTGGTTGTTGTTGCAGGAGTTTCTCGTAATATTAAAATAATTGCTACTGTTCTTGAGGTATTTTAAAGGACGACAAAGAATCTATAATTTAACGAATGTTCATTCATGTTCAAGTAGAAAGGATTAAAGAGCACGCATGATTCTGTTTTTATTATTACTTTTTTCAGTTTTTTTACTTTGGAAGCCTATCTTTGTTCGCACTGTTGTTGCAAAAAAAAAAAAAAACCGCTAGACCCAGTCTCCTTTGACTCGTTTTTGACACGGGGAGACCATCGTGATGTCAGAGCTTGTAGCAAAGACTTTCTTTTTCTCTGAGCATGCATGGTTTGAATATCGAAATAAAGAAAGAATTCCCTTAGTCTTCCACGTGTGTTATTAGATAATTTCTAAATCTTGCAAGTCGATGTCGTGTCCGAGTAGGACTAGAACGAGACACGTGAGAGCCGGTAGAGTTGCTGAGAGTTGTACCGCCATTTTGGGATGTGATTAAATGCAGTTGAGTTCAATCCGAGTATATTAGTTCAATCTGTGTACGTTAGAGAGATACAGCACTGGCGACGAGGTTGGGATGATTAGATGGCGAATTCGACAAACAAAATTCCAAGATTCGACTGTTTTTCAGACCCAGCGACAATCGGACCGCGGTGGACAAGATGGCTAAATTCATTTTAATTATATGCCGATGGAAAAGGTCTTATGATTGACGAAGAAGCAACGGGCGCAACGAAACAGCGTAGAAGAGCACTTTTACTTCATTTGGCAGGTCCGGATGTACAAGTGATTTTTACGACGCTCAGTGAAACCGGGACTGCTCAAGATTATAGTAAGGCTATCGACTCATTAAATTCTTATTTTGTTCCCCAAGTAAACTGTGCTTATGCTAGACAAGAGTTTAAAAGTCTTTCCTTTAAACCCAATGAAACGACCCAGCAATTTGCTACCCGCTTGAGAAAAGCAGCCAGAGGTCGTGAGTTTGGTTCTGATTTAGAAAACCGAATGAGAGACTCAATCTTGGAAAAATGTACGTCAACCTACACTAAACGAAAACTGTGGGAAGAGGCAAAAACCTAACTCTGAAAAAGACCTTACAAATTGCAGAACAGTGTGAAAAAATTCAGTTAGAGAAACTTTCACATCATACCAAATCAGAGTCAGTTAATAAAATTAGTGACAAGCCCCATAAGCCAGGGAACCACAAAAGCCAGTCTAAACAGGGGAGGGATAGGTCCCAAAAGAAAGATATCACATACTTTAGGTGTGCAAAGAGAGGACACAACAGTCGAGACCCAAATTGTAATGCCCGAGGTCAAACCTGTCACAGATGTGGGGATAAAGACCACTTCCAAAAGGCATGTAAAACCAAACTAAGAGCTAACCAGATCAATGAGGAACCCCAACCGCCTCATGATGTATATGCCTTTACAGTGTTGGGGGGAGGAGACCCAAGTAGAACTTATGTAAGTCTGGGTGGAGTCACAATACCAATGCTCATAGACTCTGGTGCCAACAGTAATATAACAGATGAATAGACATGGGAGCAACTGAAGTCCCAGAAAATAAAATGCAAGGCCCAGGCTGGTCCAGCAGATCGAAAGCTTTATGCATATGCTTCTCCAAAGCCTCTGGATAATAAAGGAACATTTCAGTGTAAAGTATAGGTGAAAAATCTGATGCTACTTTTATTGTAACTAAAGGGAAAGGTATTCCATTGTGAAGGCAAGAACACTGCAATAGAACCAGGGTTCTTAAAAATGGGCCCTGATATTTCCATGGTGAGACAAGGCCACAGCACTAAAGAAGAAATACCCAGAAGTCTTTGAGGGAGTAGGGAAACTAAAATAGAAGCAAATTTTTCTCGATGTTGACCCCAATGCAAAACCCTAGCGCAGAGTCCCTATTTAACCTGAAAAAAAAAGTTGATGAGAAAATTTCTGAGCTGTTAGAACTAGACATAATTGAACCAGCGGAAGGTCCAGCACCTTGGGTACACCCTGTAGTTATCTTCCCTAAGAGTCGGGGAGAAATAAGGCTGTGCATTGACATGCAGCAGGCAAATCAAGCCATACCTCGTAGACAGTACCCCATTCCCACAGTAGATGAGTTATTACATATCCTTAACAGATCAACGTTGTTTAGTAAACCAGGCCTCCAATGAGGTTATCATCAATTAGAGTTGGATAACAAGTCCAGAGAAATAACCACATTCGCAATCCTAGGAGGTCTGTACATGTACAAGAGATTTTTTTTTGGTGTTAACACTGCGAGTGAACAGTATCAACATGAAATTGCCACCATCCTGGCGGGCATTGAGGGGGTAGAGAATATATTGGATGATATTATAGTCAATGGCCCCGACACTGAGACCCATGATCGTCGCCTGCTGCAAACTCTGGAACGATTACAACAATGTGGTTTAACACTTAATCCAGACAAGTGTTAGTTTAACATGGACTGGTTGGTGTTCATGGGGGTCCTGCTCTCACAAAAAGGGATTGGCCTCACCATAAAAAGAGTAAGAGCCATATTAGAAGCTGCCAAATCCAAGACTGTTACCGAGGTGCGCAGTTTTCTTGGTTTAGCAGACTTTAGCTGTCGATTTTGTCCCGCATTTTGAAACTCTTGCGGAACCTTTACACAGATTGACCAGGAGAGACACCCATCTACATTTGGCGCTGAACAGAAAAAGTCATTTGAGACCCTGAAGAAGAAAATGGTTCATGCATGCCCATTGGCATACTCTAAGAAAGATGCCGAGACCAAGGTTATTCCAGATGCGAGCCCTGTAGGTCAAGGCGCGGTTTATTTACAGAAAGAGCCGAAACCTAAGTGACTGTGAGTGACGTTATTTCCAAACAGAAAAAGAGGCACTTGGCGTGGTTTGGGCGTGTGAGAGGTTTCATGCTTGTGCGTTTGGCATGCAGTTTACTTTAGAGACCAACCACAAACCTCTCGAGGTCATTTTATAAGTTCTCGGTCCAAAACATGTGCAAGAATAGAAAGATGGGTATTGCGCTTGCAGCATTATAACTTCAAAGTTGTTTACTCCCCTGGCAGAAGCAACATTGCAGATCCTCTTTGTCCAGACTGTTACCTAATCGGGTGGAAGAGACAAAGTATGATCCTGGAGCAGAGGCGTTCATCAAATTCATTGCAGTGAACTCAACAGCTACAGCACTTACTACGCGAGAAATAGAGAGAGCGGCAGAGCAAGATGAGGAGCTTACAAAAGGACGAAAGGCTATCGAGAGAGGATGCTTCGATAACTGTAAAAAATATGTGCCAGTACCAGGAGAGCTATGTGTTATTGGCAAACTAATAATTCGAGGAACTCGAATCGTAATTCCAAGAAAGTTGAGAGCAAGAGCCTCAGCTCTAACACACGAAGGTCATCTGGGAGTAGTTGGCACTAAGCAAAACTTGAGGACAAAAGTTTGGTGGCCAGAAGTGGATAAGGATGCAGAGAGACATTGTCGATCCTGTTACGGATGTCAGCTTGTGTCTAAACCTGACCCACCAGAACCCTTAAAACCCACCACCCTACCTGATGGTCCATGGCAAGATTTGGCTGTTGATCTGATGGGTCCCCTCCCATCAGGACATTCATTGTTAGTTGTAATTGATTAATATAGTAGATTTTATGAAGATGGAATGAAGCAATCGAAAACTGCTGGGAAATTTATTGACTGTCTTGAGACTACTTTCAGCAGGCATGGATTACCACTAACCATCAAGTCAGACAATGGACCACGGTGTAAGTTCAACGAATTCAAAAAAATACTGTGGGAAAAATGGAATTACACATTGCAAGGTAACGCCAAAGTGGGAACAGGCAAATGGAGAAGTGGAAAAAAGACAGAGCAAATCCTTGCTCAAGAGACTCCAAAGAAAAAAGGAGAAAAGAGCTTGGAGGTGTGAGCTGAGGAGATATCTGACTCCATACAGAGCATGACCACACAATGTGACCGGAAGAAGTCCATCAGAGCTGCTGTTTAACCGAAAGATGAGGGAAGATCCCTGAGTTGTCAGTTATTCCACTGCATGATCAAGAGCTTAAGGGCAGGGACAGTGAGAAGAAAGCTAAGTCGAAGGGTAAGCTTATATGCAGGGAGGTGCAACTCCGTCAAATGTCCAAGTAGGTGATCGTGTCCTTATGAAACAGAACAAGACAGATAAACTGTCTACTCCATTCAGTCCCGCACCATTTACAGTTGTTAGCAAAACAGGCAGCAGTGTATTTGTAGAGAATGAAGAAGGGAGTCAGTATTACAGGAACACACGTGATGTAAAGCAGTTTTTAGATAGACACGATCTGTCTAGTGAAACTCCAATGAAGAGTCGCTATCTGTTAAAGAACCTGACATCAGTAAAAAACCTGACGTCAGTAAAAAAAACCTGACATCAGTAAAGAACCTGACTTCAGTAAAGAACCAGTCTGGTGTAAAGAACCAGTTGTGGAGGAACCTACTGTTACTTTCGAAAGACCTCAGAGAACAAGGCGTCTACCGCGGAGGTTTGCTGATTATAACATGTTAATCTGAAAAACGTGAGTCCAGACTGTCAAAAGTATGACTCATGAACATGTCTGGATACGAACATTAGTTCTTGTTCTTGACATTTGATTTACGTTTAGTTTTATATTACAGTGTATCATTCTCTGCGAAAAGGAGGGATGTGGTGTCCGAGTAGGACTAGAACGAGACACGTGAGAGGCCGGAGAGTTGTTGAGAGTTGTATCGCCATTTTGGAATGTGATTAAATACAGTTGAGTTCAATCCGAGTATATTAGTTCAATCAGTGTACGTTAAGAGACAAAGAACAGTCGATATGGCAACAAGTTATTTGGCAAATCGATCTTGATGAAAAAAAGTAGATCTTGTGATTCACACTTTTCTTCTTCTTCCTTCTACTGGTTATGACGTCCTATCTTGGAATGAAAAGTACATGGCGCAGACATCAAAATGAGCGTCTTATCCGCTCAAAATAACACAGGGTTCACACTGAGAATGAGGAATGAAATTCCATGACTTTTCCACGACGAAATGCCATTTTCCATGACCAGGAAATATCGCGAAATCAAAGAATTTACTTCAATAAAACATGCTACTCACACTTTAATAATTTCAACTTTAAATGCCAATTACACCTCAACACTGAAAGACAGTGTAATGTTCCTGAATTTAGAGTACAACACTTACATTTTTTAATGTAAAGCAAATTGATCATATAGTTAATTTTAAGAGCATACATTTTCTCAAGCCAAACCATAACTACTGCATTCCTCTACTTACTCCCCCCACCCATCCCTTTCTAATAAGTCTCCAGTTTAGGGCACAAAAACCTAAATAAGCCTCCAGCCCAAGGGTGTTATATCTCTTCAGCAGCACAATGTATTGAAATTTTGGCAACTTTAATAATTTAAACTGTCTTAAAAGTCTTCAGTACCCTATGATTTGGATTAATAGTTTTTGTAATATTCTTCAATTTGCAGTTAGTTGTACAATAGTTTTAGCTAAAAATATGATTGGGGAGATTTACTTTCACTCTGAGGGCAACAAGAAAATTATTCAGCCCCCACCATCTAGTAGTAGTAGGACAACTGAAAAACTAAGCCTGCATAGGGGAAATAGTGGAAATATGGAAAGTTTCACCACTATAACATTTTCCACCAACTGAAATATTACTGAAGTTATTTTCAAGTACGACAACAATATTACTTTGTTTCGACCAGTTCCAGTATTTTTATGAAAACAATGAATGTCGATCATCTAACTAAACAACTAAACACATGAGCAAAGGTGAAGCTGACAAAGCTACTGGTTCTTTAATTCCTTTGACAATCTTGATTGCTCATCACTCAGAGGTTGTATTTTTTGAGTCATTGTCACTGCTTTCTTATGCAAAGCATTTGACTTTCTCAAAAGGTGGAAGTCTTTCTTAACTTCCGCTTCCTTTGCAAGCTCTGTTGCTTCCTGTTCCATTCTTTCAAAAGACTCTGTCAATTTCAGCTTCTTGGCTTTGACCTCTTTCAAGTCCAACTGAATGGCGTTTCGCTTCTGCTCCTTCTCCGTTTCCGCAGCTTTTTTTTCTCTTCATCCAGATGGTGATGATAGCGTTGCCTGGCCACCTTGCAACTGCGTAGAAGTCCTGCAGTTATGAGTAATCAACAAAGTCAAGTATGCTTTGCAATTCACTAAATACTATTTTGACCAAGGCTACCAGATTATCTTCTTTTAAGTTCTCTACTTCCATCCCTGAATTGACTGAGAACCCTCTCTCCACATCCGCCTGTCCGTGAGAGAGCGTCAAAACTACAATTGAACACTTTCTTCAGCTCTTCTTGGTCTTTCTCCAGGTAATTTAACAAAAACTCATCAAGCCTTCTTCATGACACTGACGAATTTCCTGTACTGAGACAAGATGGAGTCACACTGTGAGGCAGATCTCCAGTTGGTCTTTTGGAGTACCTGGAGAAGCTTTGAAAATGACTGGATAGATGCTTCTTCATTCTTCACCATTTGCACTGGATCGGATGAGACTGCTTCTTACAATAGGGTATCGAAGTGGGCATCTCTCAATCAATTTGCCCAACACAGCAACCAATAATCGCCGACAGTCTGGACAGAGGGAACTCAGCTCCCTGCCTCTGTGATATGCTGTCACTGTCCACGACTTCCAAAAGAACTTTTCTGGTCTCAAATCCAATGTCAATCTCCTGTCAAGACTCAGGTGATTCTAGTCAACTTTCGCATCAAATTTAGCCAGCTTTGTCAAGGTGTTGCATGACTTCACAACTTCAGATTTGATACAGCGTGATATGATATTTTGAATGAGAGCCTCAAGTTCGCTTGCAAGAAAAGGCAGCATGGGTTCAGGTGACTGAAACTGGCTTAAGTTGCCGGGCAGCAAAAGCAAAGAATTTCAGTTTGCAGACGAGTAACTTGTCAAGTTCGTTCAACTGCTCAACTTTCCGCCTCTCACCAAGTTTATAATAGAATGATCAATTAACATTTGGTCCATCCAATATTATATTAAGGTTTTCTTCACCAAAAACCATAGCTCATGGAAGAATAAAATTCCATGACTTTTCCATGACCATGGCCATTTTCCCCAAATTCCATGACTTTTCCAGGCCTGGAAAATGCATTTTCAAATTCCATGACTTTTCATGACCGTGTGAACCCTGTAACACCTAACTAAATGGACAATCAAAACTTTTTATTTCAGCAGACCAAGGAACACTTTCCATTCAACGAAATTTTCGGTAATTCTGGTAAAAATTTAAATGGAACGCGACAATTTCGGGCAACGACATTCGAACCTTTAGGACAACCTCTGAAACCTTTTGTCCTAAAAGTGTAAATTCCAGTATTTTCGAATGTTTTTTCGTTCCATTCTATAGATGTAATTTCTGTTTCCAGGCCCTCAGCTGTGCTAATTAAATTCCTTTCACGTACAGGAACGTCCTAGAACGTTTCGGAATGTCGAGTAAAAGTCGACCACTGAAAGCCACTGAAGTTTCCAGGACTTTTCGTTGAATGGAAAACTCCTCAAGTTATGCAAGACTTTAATTTCCCAATAAAAGTAAAGGATTGGTGGGATCTTTTCCTTTCAAATGATAGGCCCTGAGCTGTTTTCTTTGCTTTTTTTCTAATAGTGGGTAGGATGCCTCCTCCCCGGCCCTGAAGTAAAAAAAAGCATACCGCGCTAAACAAGTCAATAGCATCACCTATTTCAATTGTGTGGCAGGATATTGGACACACGTAGAAGACTAAGATAATTCTTTACTTTTTGTGTTCAAACCATGCATGCTCAGAGAAACAGAAACTTTTCGCTGTAAGCTAAGACATTTGGATGGTTTCTCCGTGAGAAAAAAATACTCAAAAGGGACTGGGTCTAGAGATTTTTGTTTGCAATAGCAGGGCGAAAAAAGATAGGCTTCCAAAGCAAAAAACTGAAAAAAATAGTAAAAACAGAACCATGCATGCTCTTTAGTCCTTTTTACTTGAACATGAATGAACATTTGTTAAAATATAGATTCTTTGTCGTCCTTTAAAATACTTCAAGCACAGTAGCAATTGTTTTAATATTACGAGAAACTCCTGCAACAACAAACAAATAAAACAAGAAATAAACTGTTGGTACTTTGGTCTCCCTCTGTCAACCTATTACTAGGTCTAGCGGCTTTTGTTCCCAACAACAATGCGAGCAAAGATAGGATTCCATTTGGTTCAAAATGCCAATTTAAATCCTTCGAGCTTTTGTGAAAATCATTGCAGCATTTCAAGCCGAGAGGGTCTGGGCACTACGCTAATTCAAAATGGCGACGGCGAGGAAACTAGTTATTAGTAAAATAGGAGACAAAAAACATATTACGATAGAAGATCAAAGTTATATATTGGGGAAACTGGCCGCCGTTTAGGTGACCGTATCAGGGATCATCTCTATGATATACGTAACAACGAT
>JAOCPT020559189.1:0-10973 GCA_026546935.2 Palythoa grandiflora | reverse complement strand
AGTTTGCCGTTTTATATTTGGTGTTGGGCACTATGCTTTGATAGTTTTACCTCGGAAATGTGATAATTATTGAATTATGTTGTTGTGAACCTCAAATTTACTTGATAACACTTTCACAGCATAGTGCCCTCATCAAAAGGGTCCTATTGTTAACATAGACTTGCTGATTGGTTGTTCTTCATGTGGCAGTATTCAATTACTTCATTTCAACTCATGGTCTGTGAGTCAGCCAAAAAAAAAAAGAAATATAGCAAGCAAATTTTCTTCCTCAAAACTTGGGCATTGAAACGTAACAGTCTCTATAGGCTCTGAAGTTCACTTAGGTGCTCTGAAGTTCACTTAGCTGCACAGAGAACAAATCCAGTCTCCTTCTGGTACACTTTGAAGGCCAATGCAGTCAATGTGGTACCACTCCACTGGGTAATTTGGCATATCGCAAGCAATCATGACCCCACGCTCCCCATGGCCACATAAGCAATACACCTCATCGACTGCAAAGAAAGCCAAATCATTTGTTATGACCAAATCAACAAATACCTACTGTTACCGATTAAATTCAACATTTTTCATTCACATGTATGACATAATTCAACGTTTTACTTACCTGCATTTTGGTTTGCTTTCTTTTTTCAGCGTGTTTCCGCTGCTTTTTTTGCACCCTTTTTTCGTCTGGTTGACACATCTGAGATATGTTTCAGCCACAACTCAACATCTTCAATGTTCAAAAGGGTTTTCTTTGCGAGGTTCAGTCTGTCGTCTTCAGACAGGTTACGAGCATTATCATTAGCATCTTTGTTTGCTTCTGTAATTACAACTGATGGTGGTTTCATCTGCATCTCCTTTTTCCCATGCAGTTTGTAGTGTTTAAGGTTTTCCTCTGGTGGAAGGTAATGTCCAGCACAAAAACCTTTACATTGCTTTACAATCCCCACCTAAGCCCGAGCCCCTGGGGACTGATAGTGTTTACAAAGCATTCGAATGCCCTACCCCCTCGGGTACATATTTGTTACAAATGCCCCTCGATTCCCCACTTATTCCCCACCTTGTCCCGGGGTGGGGGGGGTGGGGGTTAACATTGACTCATGCATAAGTTATAAGTGGCTGGTAAATCATTCAATAGAGCGCGATGCAAGCATTTTATCGACATTGGTAAACACTTTTACGAATCATCATAAAGACAACACGTATGATAAACTAGTTTGGAATTCCGAATTTAAACATTTGTGTTTATGTTTTTAGTCATGGTTAATTGTTCTTTAGCAAAACAATTACAAAAAGTTTGCACCAAAAATAAATGTGAGTACCATATTACCTTCTTCACTTGCTCAGCACCGATGCAAACACAGCTTGCCACGTTGTTCATAAAACCAGTTATTCCATTTACACCACACTGTAAGGCAACATTCACTCGATTTACACCCATCGTTAAAAGATGCACAAAATCTCGTCTTAATTCCCCATCTGATTCGCTCTGCTTGTTTACTGAAATGTCAAAACTTGATGCAATCGGTGAACAAATTTTCAACTGAAAAGTCTCTCCGTTTAGGTTGTCATTATTTCGCCGCTTCGATTTAGATCTGGTAATACCTTTTCTCTTGAGCCTATTTTTTCGTTTTCTTTTGAGCTGAGGTCGATGTAAAAGCCACAATTTCTTTGCTTGAGTCTGAGATTTACTCTTCTTCTTAGCCATGGCAAAAGAATAAATGGATTGTTATTGCAAAGTTGCACCCGACAGCTTAATTCTTAAATTGCTCGTCAGTTTCTGACCGCACTTTGCCAGTTGCCGGGCCTTTAAAAAAGTATTGTTGGCTCCACACAGTACATTCTACGACCAGTATGCTGTAATAAAGCGTCGAGGATGTTTTAAAAATATATGTAGAAATCCGTGGAAACTCTTTTGCAAAAAACTTTCAAAAACGAGCACCTCATTGATTCGAATTTTGTGCGACGCTCGATCTATTCTCATTTCAGCCAATCAAATTCCACATCTTCTCCTAGTGCCCAGTTTCTAACTGCTCCACTTGGCCGTGTCTATTCTATGGCATCATTTTTGGTCTTTTACTAATATTTTTACAGTTTTAAAAATTAATTGAGTATCGAATAAAAGTGAAATAAACAAGTTTCAACAATATTATATTATTTTCACTGCTGAATATTAAACAAAAAAGGCACCGTCGGCCGAACGAAAACACTTTGCAAAAACTAAAAGTAAACTGTGGAATAGTTGTCTGTACGTCCACATGACGACCTTTAAGGCTGTTAATGCAATAAAACAGCATCGTGCGTGTTTCTAGAAAATAACATAAAATGTAACATATGACGTAAGAGGGCACGAGAAAAGTGTTGAGAGAAAACGAGGCGAAGCCGAGTTTTCTGTTCGACGCTTTATAGTCCCCTAGTAGCGTACCCAATCAAAACGCAGGATTTGCATTAGTCCCCTAGTTGGGTGATACTAATTAACAATTAGTCACCGAAGGCGACGTGATTATCGGCGAATAGCAACCGAGACGAAGTCGAGGTGACTATTCGCCGATAATCACGGAGCCTGAGGTGACTAAATGTTTTAGTAAAATTACAAATTGTTTTGGTACTAATATACAGGTGATTATTTCAAAAAGGAAAAAAGACAACGAGGAGCGAGGAAAAAAAATATTTCAAGCGAAAGCGCGCCGGCAGCCATTTTGGATAATCGCTGGAGGAGATTATCGTGTGATAGTCTGAGTTTGTCGACCAATCAGCGCGTGCGATTTTGTATAGTCACCTGTGCATTTTACTAATACAGAATAGAATCCAGAATGTGAATTCCAGAATTCAAAGAGTGAAATAATTGTGAATACAGAGTGGAATTCGAAATCCAGAGTGTAGTATCCAGACTCCAGACTGTATTGAATCCAAAATCCAGAGCGTGGAATCCAGATACCGGAGCGTGGAATTCTGATTCCAGCGTTTGGAATTCAAAATCCAGAGTGTGGAATCCAGAATCCAGAGTGTGGAATCTACAATCCAGAATTTGGAATCTACAATCCAGACTGTAAAATTAATCCACGATCCAGAGCGTGGAATCCAAACTCCAGAGTGTGGAATCCAGAATCCAGGGTGTGAAATCTGCAATCCAGAGTATTGAACCCACAATCCATTGTGTGGATTTCAGAATCCAGAATGGAGTGGAATCCAAAATCCGAAATCTAAAATTGTTTTCAATCACTATGTCCTCTATATAGGGCACTCGATTTAACATTGCGTGCAACCGTCAAAATGAAACCCTCGATCAAATCTTATTGAACTGAAATGAGTACATAGATCTGATGGATATATAATTGAATAAAAATTTGAAATAAATATTCATCTTTGATTATAAATTAAATGCTTTTTGAATGAATAACATGATTTAAAAACATTGATGATAAAAACTGAATACGTTTTGTGTACGTTTTGTTTGAGTTGACTAAGTATCAAATGTTTTTGATGGACTGAATTGAATAATTCTGCAGAAAAACTGACCACTTTTAACTATAAAACAAAAATATTAATATTGATTATTGAGACATTTGTCTTGCTGTAATGAAGCTATAATTTAAAATGTTTGCTAATGACAAACAGGGAGCTAATTACACGTTTTTTTGAATGATTTAAACTTAAAAGCTATGATAAATGCATACATTTTAGCCAACGTTGCTGGGAGACATCTACAACCAAATGCAACACAGTAAAAGCAGCTGTAAAGCCGTCATTAATGTCACAAAGATATTTCAATTAGCTGCTCTGGAAGCCATTTTATCATTTTCGAGAAGAAATTTCAACTGAAAAAGAAATCGAGGAAGTTTAAAACAGCAGTGTTCATTATGCAACATCTTCAACTTCTTGTTTGTAGACTGTCTATATTTTTTATTCTGTAAGCGATTTTTCTTTAAAACGTGATTTGAAAAAGCTGTTCAGTATGGAATTCTCAAGAGCTCGTTTATATATTTCTTTCTGTTTTACTATCATTATTCTTTGTTGTTTCCGGATTTACTCAGGTAAGTGTACCTAGTAACAATCTATAAAAATTGTTTTTATTTATCTATTTACTTGTTTTTTGCTATGAAAGTGTTGAGAATTTTTTGGTGTAAATGTACGAATCAGTTTTTTTTAAAGGGAAGTTGTTAAACCAAATGATCTTGAACAAAAATGCTTAAATATAAGGAGCGAAAAAAGAACATTTTGACGATTCGAAAGCGCAAAATACTGTTTAAAATTGATCGTTTTAATCAACGTTATGATAAATTCGATAAGCTATCACTTCTTTCGCAACAGAATACATACTCCTTTTTAAACTTAGCCGAGTGTCCAAAAGGAACTATATTGATAATATTTTAAAATGAACTTTCAAAATCTAAAAATACTAAACGCAAAAAGCCACGACTGATATTTTTTGGATGGGTTTCGGTTCAATCAGGGCCTCGTGAAGGTTTTATTGTTATTATATTTCAACCATTGTTTCTAAAGAAATACTTGGAAAACAAAAATTACTACTAATAATCTCAATATTTACCTAAGTTTTAAGATGCCATTTTATGAACTTCAGTTTAAAGTGGGCTCCTGTTGAGAAATTCTTATGGTAATGAGAAAATTGGCTTGATTGCCGATCTTTTAAGATCTTACAATGCTTTCATCCATGGTTTAAACATGGCATTTTTGGCCTATATGAGACTCTTTGAATTCATGTAACGTGATTTGAATTTTCGTAGGAATTGTAGCCTGCAGCAAAAGAACGAAAGTAAATTATCTGCCGCTACTGCTAAAATACACTCTGCCGCTACTGTGCATTGACATGATTAACAAAGTAGAGATCTGATGGTTTTTAAGGGTTTTTGGGGGAAAAAAAAGCGGAGCTGAACCATGAACTGGTTAATTATACAATTTTCATCTAAAACAAAATGAAAAACAGGTCTGCTTTGCAGAATTTAATTCCATTATAGTTCTTCGAAAGTTGTTCTTCGACCATTGAAGACGTAGTAAAAATATGTTTCAAACGCCTATATTTATTTCAAACTGAGTATATTATTCTGTACTGTAGTATGTAGATGGAAAACGAATCATTTGTTTAAATTTTGGTCTTCCATTAATTTAAGATTCCTCCTACCTCTGTTGTTCTGTTCTGTGACTGCACGCGTTTTTATACGAAAAAACTTTATTAGTAAAATGACTTTGCTTAAATGTTTGAAATTTTCTTTTCTCAACAAGCTAAAAAACAAGGTGAGGACGAAGTTAATAGTCTCAGTGTGTTTTATTGAATGAAACAAAATTTTCAAGTTCGTGATTAGGTTCTATTTCAAATTGAATTTTAATTTAAGTTGGTATAAACATCAAATTCAATTAAAAGATAACTTACTCGTTTAAAAGTATATTTTATTCATTTTATTTCAAAAACAGCTTAGTGTTATATGTACACAATGATCAGATTGGCCAAAATTTAAAAACAAGCTCAGAGGAGTGACGCTCGATGATTATGAGAGTTCTGGTAGAAAAATGACTGAAACGTGCCGACTTAACTTGCGTGCATAAAACATAAAATGATTTTGACTGCACACAATCTGAACCTAAAAGATTGTTCAACAAACAAGAAGGTTTTTAAAACATCGTACAGTCGGCACGCATGCGTGGTGGCGTTTCGTTTTCCAATGCCTTGTTTCGATTCTGTTTCTTTTTAATCGATAGAAATAAGAGTAATTTTAAAAAAACAAATTGAGGCTGAAGTCGCCAAAAGAATTAAGAACAATGAGTCTTGGCAAACTGACGTACTGCATGGTTCTTATAAAATAGCGCGATGAAACATCACGCTCACTGAAGACAAGGATTAAGGAGGATGCAATTAGCGTTTCGTGAGCTATTTAAGAACATTGCAAAGAAATTAGGACATTGTATTGTTCATTTGATTAAAAGTTAAAGAAAACTTGAAGAGCTGACCTCAGAAAGTAACCGGCTTCAAACGACAGATAAAAAAGTATTAAAATCCGCATAGGGTTTTAAGCCCGCCTTTGATAGATATTGATAAAAGTTACGGACCAGCTAAAACACAGTACACACAGTATCCCAGATACTGTTTCGAAACACAACTGATAAATTAAATTTCGCAAACAAAATTTTTGGGTTAGGTGACGTAATCAACAATGGTTGCCGCCAAGGAACAATTACATTGTTCTGGGTCGGTCTAAGAAAACCATGGGCGCTTTCCGTTCAACAAGAATTTTGGTAATTCTAGTCCGAATTCAAATGGAACACGATAATTTCGGGTAAATATTTTCGAAAATTTTGGACCACCTCTGAAGCTTCTCCTAAAATTGGAAATTCCAGTAGTTTTGAAACTTTCGCGTTCCGTTATGTCGCTTCCAATTGTATTTTCTCGTTCCAGGCCCTCAGCTTTTTTGTTGAATGGAAAGTGCTCCGTGTTAAACTGACATTTTCCAAGATCAAATAACGTGAATTGGATTATAATATTGTTATTACAGTAGTCTCCAATTATCTCTAACTCTCAGGGAAAATGAAAAAAAGTTCGATAACACCGGAGTTCGACTTAAGCACAGATACACTAAACTTCATGTATTCTATGTAAATTAAGTTTTACACTTAAATCTATTTTACTTTTTAAGTGGATGTTAAACAACAACGTACATAGAACAGTTTTGAGGTTTCATCGCTGCCACATTTCAAAATAATAACAATTTATTATATAACTAATAACAAAAGATGTTCCAGTGTGATTTTCTACCAAAATTATGTACCTACTTAGTCACAAAGTCCAAAATGCTTTGCTGCCTTTTGTTTGCTAATGGCTTTCGTTCAATGAAATTGGAAACGTGCAACTTTTAAATTTTGTTTGAGATATAAAGAGTATTTTTGTACCATGGGGAAAGAAAAATAGTTCGAGAAGAGCGGAGATTCGAAATAAGCGTGTTCGAGATAAACAGCAGTAAATAACAGAGAAAATACCAATCAAATTCAAGGGGAACGGGATTTGGTTCGAGATAGAGCGAAGTTCGAGATGAGCGAGTTCTAGATAACCGGAGACTGCTGTAATATTATGAAATGATGCACTCTTTTTATGAACGAAGCACTATTAAACTCGTAACTTTTACGTACAGCGTTTCTCGCGGTTTCGTTGTGAATGAAAAAACGAGAGAACCTTCAAGAAAGAAATTTGTCGCTCATCGCGTATTTATCCATTGATTTATTCATTCATTCATTCATTCATTAGTTTGTTTTTCCCACTCTTGAATTTGTTTCAAAAACTAAACCAACTTTTAAAAACTCTTCTTTCAATAACATTGTGGAAATGAAAGGGGCACAAACTGCTTTCTCTGTAAAATAACCAAGGTTTTTTTATATACTTTTAACCTTTTTACAGATGGCTATAGATCATCCACAGCAATTATTGTTTCAACATGACTTACATTGACCGGCTATTTAAAAGAATATGACACCTTTTTTTTACTCTTTGTTTTGAAAGAAATACCATCAAATGCAAAACTGTTGCCAGGTAATCCAAAGCACTTTGAAAATTTAATTCAAAGCCTAATCTTTCTTGGGTTTCATCTTTCTTTTTCTCATACGCAATGCTAACATGACAAGCCGGGGACAGCTCAGAAGTTTCGCAATCAAAATCAAGATCATTAAAATATATATGGGATAAATACTAGTAGTGATTGCTGATCAGAACAAGCAACAAGACTCCGTGCACCTTCTTATGAAGAAATAAAAAAAAGCTCTGTTGTTTTTGGTAAGGCTTTGATCAAGCTTAAAACCTTTAAAAATACAACTCTCAAATTGAATATTAATTAAAGATATAAATATTGAACATCAGTGGTTGGTATTTAAGCAGGGTAACGGTTTGAATATCGTGTCTCCTATATATATTTAACTATTTGTTACACGTGTATATGGCGGCGTGGTTGGCGCAATGATAAAATCTCTGCGGTAAGATAAGGCAGATGCTTTACAACTACAAGTTCCCGGGTTCAAATCCCGGCTCACCCGAGTGTTGAAAATTTATGTATAACCTTCTTTTCCGCCAAAGTTGAATCAGCTTTCCATCCTCCCGAGGTCGGAAAAATGAGTACCAGCTTCTGCTGGAGGCTAACCCGGCTATGGATTAGTGTCCCGTCCAGGGGGAGTTAATGATTCTCATCCACTTAACACCATAGAGGCGGAGATAAGCACTGGCTCCAATGGGCCACTTAGGCTTGTAAATGGTATAGTTTCTAGTTACTGTACGTAGAGACAAAAAAATGGGCGCGTGATTATACTAAATGTGTTTCCAAATGTTCGAAGAGTATAATAAATGGTTTTATAAACTTTATAAAGTTTTGCCTCCCGATTATAATTTAAGTATGTACCCGTCGTTAAAATTTCTCTTCAAAAGAATTAAGAATTTAACTTTAAAGTTTAATGGTATTAGTTGTCTCAACTGGGACAATCATGAGTAAGGTCAATTTGATTCTTAGATATTATAGTATTATTCAAACGTCTCTCTTTCACAGACGCTGCGTTTCAAACAGACGAAGCCCGTCTTCAGGAAGATTTGTTTGGGAAACACAATCGCTACATCATCCCCTTAAAGAATAAAAACAAAGCTCTCAAAGTGGAGTATGACTTTCAACTCATTCGTATAATTGACGTGGTAAGAGCAGAAGTAACGCTTAATCACGATGACGTCAGAAGGGCATCAAAGCGAGGCTAGGGTGAAATGCTTTGCGCGATCGCGGAAGCTTTAACTCTGTTTTTAATGTTTTTTGCAGTCCAGCCGAATTCGTTATGTCTGTTCTCTCATGTTTATCAGTCACTGGAATGTTCGTTTGTTTGATTTCACTTATCCACTTTGTGATGTCCTCAAGCGGCAAACGGTGCATGTCAAGAAGTCTTTCTTTGTTATAAGAGTAAGTACAGCCATACACGAGGCAGCGCCACCAGTGAGGCATCAATACAGAAGAAAGATCCAAAACAGTCGAAGAAGATACAAACTGCACCAAAACTCCACTGCACTTTTCTGCATAAATACCATTTAAGTATCACAACCAAACCTCGCTTTGGGTCTCAAATATACTATCGTGATGTCATCGTGAATAATTGTATAAATTCATTTGCTCTTCGGGGTTTCGCTTTTCTCACAATAGAAATTTTAAGTTTTCTTACTGATAATTATTATTCTGTGCACAACATATTTGAAATAAAATGTGATTAAGCTTTGTTGTAGTGCAAGTTTTTTAGACACAACAATTCATCTCCATATCTCCATCTCCTTCTCCATCACCTTCGCCATCTCCTTCCCCTTCTCCTTCTCCATCTTCTTCTCCATCTTCTTCTCCGTCTCCATGGATCTCCATCTTCATCTCCATCTCTTTTTCCCATCTCTATCTCCATCTTCTTCTCCATCTCCATCTCCTTCCCCTTTCTCCTTCCCCTTCTCCTTCTCGCTCCATCTTCGTTTTCATCTTCATCTCCATATTCCATCTCCTTCTCCATTTCTATCTCCATAGTCCATCTCCATCTCCTTCCCCTTCTCAATCTGCATCTGCATCTCCTTCTCCTCCTCCTTCTTCTTCTCCAGCTCCACTTCCATCTTCATCTCCATCTCCATCTCTATCTCCTCCTTATCCTTCTCCATTTCCATGTTCATCTCCATCTCTATTTTCATCTGCTTCCCCTTGTCCATCTCCACCTCCTTCTTCATCTCACTTCCACCTTTATCTCTTTGTCCATCTTCATCTACTTCTCCATCTTCATCTTTACCTTTACCTTTATCCGGCTTTATCTTTGTCATCGTTATCGTTGTCATCTTCGTCGTTGACATCGTTATTGTTGTTGTTGTAATCGTTATCTTTATCAGTGTCGAACGTTGTCATTGTTGTTATCTTTATCATTGTCGTTGTCGTTAATATTGTCACCATTTTTGTTATTTTTGTCGTTTTAGTTGTCATCGTTATCGTTAACGTTGTCGTTATTATCGTTAACGTTATCGTTGTCGTTACCACTTTAAATAACTGACACATTATCTTTCTTTACTAATTGCAATTTAATCTTGACTAATAACAGAACGAGAGAAACCAATATATCAAGACATACGCCTGGGTAAATCAGGTAAAACTCATTAGTCCTATTCTGACATGCAGGCTTTTTTGTAGTTACTAAAAGTATTTATCCCATGCCGTAAAAAGTAAAGCCAATCAGTGACGGATTAGTGTCCCGTCCAGGGGAAGTCAACTGATGACTCTCATCCGCTTAACACTACAGAAACCGGAGATAAGCACAGGCTCCAATGGGCCACTTTGGCTCGTAAAAGGATTTAGCTTTTTTTTTCAGTCCCAGGTAAATTATCAACATTTAACTTCTCCTTAACTCTGACGGTAACTAAAAAAAATAACTGCTAATGAGAAATAAGATATTGATCAAGTGGAATAAGCTGTGGAAATTGAAAAGCCAAATTCTTCCAAACTGTTCAATATAATTTATAATGTTTACTTGATCCTGGAATGAAGGTGAAATCACCCCAGATTGAGTTTACTCTGGGTTTTTCTTCTGGATCTAAACATTCCTTCTGGTACAAGAATCCACTGTAGTACTACCACAAAAATGGGGATTGAACTTCATTCCAGAATGAGATCAAAATCCCAAAATCTTAAAAACTGACAAATTCAGAATTTGTTGAAACAACAAACAGTTAACAGTTAATTCTGAATCTACTTTTAAAGACACAGTAAATGAATGGTCACTTTATACATGTAGGGTTTTGTCAACTAGTTAAAAAGTTAGCATGAATAACACCAATCATTTCTACTCTACAAGACAAACAACATGAATAGTCACCTTATACTATAGGGTTTCATCAATTGGTTCAAAAGTTAGAATGAATAATACCAATCATTCTACTCTTCAAGACAAACAAAATGAATGGTCACTTCATAGGGTTTCATCAACTGGTTCAAAAGTTAGAATGAATA
>JAOCPT020559156.1:0-10975 GCA_026546935.2 Palythoa grandiflora | reverse complement strand
TCCTCAACTCTTAATAAGCCCTTATTCCTGTTCTTCTAAGCTCCGGCTGTTAATTACCGAATTACCCATACTAAGCCATTGGGTAGTTAATGATTAATTAATGACCCTACAACAAAATACTCGGCTCCAACAAAATAAACCGGTTAATATCCTGTCCCAGTTAGTGCTAATTAGATATTGAACTGGGCATAGGGGAATATTATCAAGGTATATTTGCTACCAGATTAGCTTGGGTTCCCTGTGCACATAACCCTTGGCTGGGATGCTTCTAGAAATTAATTGTGATAATTTAATTGCATTTGTTTTGGACACAAACAGGTGCAACATAAAACCTTTAAATACACAATTTTGTGAGGTCTGCTATAGGGCAAGACAAACATAAATTCGCTCTCAACAAAGAGTGGCTCATTTTTAAATGCCTGATGACTCAATGACCTCTTCAAAAGAATAAGGGGTATTCCAAAAATCATTTAGTGGATGCTCTGATATATTGAAAATAAATTATTTCAGCTGGTTCATGTTTATGAGTGGAAGTCACTCAGTGATACAATCTCCTTGTTGCAGATCTTCAGAATGTCAACATCACCCTCAGGATTCTGTTTCGACCACAACCAAAAGTTCTGCCCAACATTTACATGAACCTTGGCGAGGATTATGATGAGAGGGTATTACCCTCCATTACAACTGAAGTGCTGAAGGCAATTGTTGTAAGTACATTTTGCAGGGCTTACAAAATAAGCCAGCAATCCCCAGAGATCAGCTGGTTTCAGTACTTTTTAGTTTCACTTCTAGTTACTTCTGATTTGGTGAGAGTTAAACAGTGTTGCTGGCAGCAATTTGTTGTTCTGTGATTTTGAATGGTAGTTGATATCCTGCTTCTTCTTGTTCTAAGCCTAAAAGATGAGCAAGTTTTTTGTTGGCAGCAGTGGAGCTTAAAGAATACTTCATTAACAAAGAAAGGACAAATGTTATTCTCCTTGTTTCAAAAAACAAGTATAATAAAGTTGAAAAAAACTTGTTCTGCCCATAACAGTGATAAAGGGGGATCCCAGGTAATAAATCACAATCTTATTTTGAACACTTTAAAGGATCATGACCAGAATATTTTGGTAGAATTATGAATCATGGACTTAGCTTTAAAGTACAGGAAGATGTGGGTTCAGTTTTGCTTGGGGCATATACAAATTTGTATTGACTAGTGTATATTTTCTTTCATTTCAACTAACAACAACAAATTTATTTACACTCAATATTACAAGATAAAGAATACTACTGAACAACAAAAATAGTGTTTACAGTCACTCAGTGGTAATTCTCTTAGTAAATGAAATAATTTGTTACCTTCTGTTTGATAGGCCCAGTTTGATGCTGGAGAGTTGATTACTCAAAGAGAACTTGTAAGTAAAGTAATATTTGGATTTCAGTAAAGGGGTTGGCTTTGAGTTTTTGTAGCACTAAATACAATAGGATATTAAATTTCTTTTGTTATCTGTTCAATTCAGGTATCACAGAAAGTATCTGAAGACCTTACAGAGCGAGCAGCAACATTTGGACTCATACTGGATGATATTTCCTTGGTTAGTAAGCAAGTTGACTTCATTGTGTGAGATTCAACAGTACCCACTGACTGAGCTGGAGAATTCTTTGGATCAATTTGGAATTCTGCTTTAATAAAAGATTTTAATCAACAGAACATATAAGTGTTCTGCATTGATTCAATAGAAGATTTTTTGTTACACTCAAGTTGAGCTTAAAAACATTTGTTCTCATTTTTTTTCTTAGTTTTTAGTCCACAAAATTCAGTTTTTAGTTAAACAAAAGGTTGCCTAACAAAAATCCAGCACATTTGGTAGCGCAGATGTTTTCATAACTTGTAAAGTTGATGGCAAATTTCTAAAACTAGCTGGTTTGATCAGTGCTGAAGACAGGCTGGCTGTGACTTTTGAAAACAATTACTGGTACTTACCAACAAAAAGTAGTTGGAAAAACTACTTAGCTAGCTGGTCAATTTAGCACAAGGACACCCCTGTAGATGTGGCATAGACTATCTTATTGGCCATTATGTCACATAAAAAATGCTCACTTTGAAAGTGTAATAATGTTCGTTTTTAGACTCTTTCAAGTTCCTTGGTACTTTCTTACAAATAAGTAATTTATTTTGAAATGAAAATGAATATATTTACACAACTTTCATGTAGTTGATGTATTGTGAATATATTTACTATTTTAGACACATTTAACATTTGGAAAAGAATTTACAGAGGCAGTTGAGTTGAAACAAGTTGGTAAGTTATTTAATAATATTATTAAACAAATAGTTCAACATGTTTTACTGGTACCCTTAAAACAATTACTATTTGTATTATTAAATTATTATTACTTTATTTGAAGAAAAAAATTGTGTTTTATGTATTTGGCATTAGTAGCTTTATTACTTCTGAATACTGGTGGTTTTTGCAGCCCCAAAATAAGTTAAGGTAAAGATTTTTATTTAACATAAAATTAATTGATCCTGAAAATCGACATTAATCTGCATTCATTCCATTTACAAATTGCAACAGTTTCTTTGCTGCAATTTTGTTTGGTGTTTGCCAGTATGGTAGTTATTAACTCTTTCTGTTTTCATCAATACAGCCCAACAGGAAGCTGAGAGGGCCCGATTTCTTGTTGAAAAGGTAAGCACAATATTTAACACAAAAACTGGACAGGGGTAATTAATGCACAATCTACAGACCAAAAGAAACCAAAGTTTTAACCCATTTACTAAAGTAACATTTAGAGAAAATGTGGAAACCGTGATTATAAATTAATAAATTTGCAAAAGTGTGCAGCATGGTCATGTTATAGTTGAACGACTTGTATTTAAAAAATTTTGATTTAAACTATGGTTTTCGGTGGTACTATGAATTTTTATTTCTACGTTTCTTTATCAATTTAGTTTTTATAGTGTTATCAAGTTTAGCAGAATATATAATTTAAACCATTTTTTGTTGTTGTTACAACAGGCAGAGCAACAGAAAAAAGCAGCTGTGATTTCAGCCGAGGGCGATGCTCGTGGTGCTAAACTTCTTGCTACAGCTTTCAAAGATGCCGGCGAAGGATTAGTGGAATTAAGAAAAATTGAAGCAGCAGAGGATATCGCCGATAGAATGTCGCGCTCAAGAAATGTTGCATATCTTCCGCACGGCCAGAATATGCTGTTAAACTTACCGGTTGGTCGTTAGAGAACGGCCTTAAAGATCAGACAATAATATAGACAGTAGCCGTTCTTCTAATAAATCAGTGCTTAACAACTTTTGACTGAAAAGTCAGAAACAGTTTTCAAAGCAGAACATTCAGCAAAAGAACGAATTGATACAGGAGTATGGAAATGCGTCCCTAAAATGCGTTAAGAATTGTTGAAAATCTAGTTCATTATGAATAAACCCTCTTGTTTTCAAAAAATGATTGTCTGATGAATTTATGTTGATGATTAATGTGGTAGCGCCCAGCAGGAAGTTATATTCTGCATTAATTTATCGTTTATCACAAATACAAAAAGAAATTATAAAAATTAGAAAGACTTGGAAAAGTTGTAAAACTTGTGATTGTTGTTACACAAGAACTTTCAAGGTAGTTTGCATTTGTGGTAACCGGCCGGCAGTAAATATTTGTAGCCGTTAGGAAAATTTTTAGTGACAAGGAACAACAGTCCACAGTTGCGGAGAAAATCAAGTGAAGGCTGAAAATTAAGATTTTTGCCAACGTGGCAAAGAGCTTTCTGGCACAAATCGTAGCGCCGGGAATTAAAGACATTCTTTAATCAATTTTTTATTTCACGTTGCTTTTTTCTAACAAAACTAATTTCCCATACCCTGTTTTTATCGGTTTCTGTACAAACTGAGATAAAGTTTTAAAGGTCAATTTAATCGCTGGATCATTATGGTCATGCGATCGAAATATCGTATCGTAAGTAACAGATCCGCCCGTTAGATATCAAATAACACACATTAAAAATAGTTTAGAAAACGGCATGGAGCGACGACGGTTGCCAACCACAATGGTTAGCATTTTACTGTGAATTAATTTCGAAATGTTAGTTGCAATATGTTATTCTCTGGTAAAACATAAATATTCTGGTTTATCATCATCAAAATTTTCCCAAAATTCCGTGAGGGAGGGCGCTTTTTTTTAAAGTTTAATATCAGTTTGGGAGTAAATCTACACCACTAAATACCAAACTAAGTTTTGATACGGTCCGTATTACAATACAATTTATAAAATCGTGTATATTTTTAATGTAGTCTTTGACAAGCATAATTTTATTCATATCTTGCATATACTGATTTGGAGTAGCTTTCAATTATTAGCCAGTTTTATTTTCAGACATCCAGCTAAACGTTCTTTTTCTGTATTTAAAAAAGAAAATTTCGAATCACCACTTCTTTGGCAACCTTGGGCACTAAGTAAAAATCAAAATCCGCGGTGCTCTACGAATATTGAATATAAACGTCATCTTGGGAAAACATTTTCCATAGCAGCCTGCGACAGGGAAACAACATTTTAATATTTTTATAATTCCTAGTTAGTTTCAATTAGTAGAGTAATGGTTTGGCTATGCGGAAGTGAATAAAATTCTGACGTGGGAATATAACAGTTGTTACTCCTTTCATCTTTTATTGCAGTGTTTTTAATCCACGCCAAAATGTGAGTGTACATTGGTAACAGAAATTTTAAATATGAGCAAAAGGATGCTATAGACATAGTATTTGGCAAAGAAAGCAATAAAAGTAAGACTATCGAATAAACACACTTCTGTGTCGTGTTCTCGAAACATTTCGTTGAATAAAAGATAATTTAAGAGTAATTTTAAAGGGTTGTAAAAAACATTTTTGGACATACTCCCAAAAGATCATGCTAAAAACTCGTTCAAAAAGTTATCCATCCAGTCATGAGCTGAAGTTACATATAACCCGCCGGGTGAACTGATTAATTGAAGTTTGTGATTGCCGCGCGCATTGTCGGGCATTCGGAAATCATCTAGACACTCAAATCAGCCGGGCCGTATTATTTCAAATGCAGTTTTCTCAAATCCGTTTTAGTTAAAAAACAGTAACTTTAAGGTATAAAGTAGTCACGATAAGTACAAAAAACTACAGATTACAAAATGTTTCATTGCATATTGTCTAAATTTTTTAAGTTACTCTAAACGCTTTCGACTCAGTTCATTGCTTAGTAATAAAACCGAAACAGTGACAGTTTACTTAACTATTTAAACAACAAAACATTACCAGTGACATGGCATTTTACCTAATGGCTTACGTGCAGATAATTTCGCTTCTATCGAAGCTAAGTGTTTGCATAATAACAAAATTGAAGCTTGATAAATGTGGATTTGGGCAAATCGTAAAACCGAAAAGTACCCTGTTTTTCCGAAAAAAATATTGTACGACATTTTTATTATTCCGCGACTTGTCATTTTAATTATGCGTTTACGGTTTAGTACAGCAAAGTGTTTGGATCGCCTTATCTATTTTAAGAAAAGACTGAGATTAGTACTAATTAGCAGCATTAACATTTGATTAAGTTTTTGAGCAACATTTCCATTAGAGTTGTGCAATTTATGTAAGATGGTCGCAGATGCATTACCAAAGACAAACAGAAATGTCATGTTACAATAGAGGGGTGTGTACCTTGGGGTTACCGACATCTGACAAATTTGTGAATACACTTTTATTTGAATTACAAACAGGGACAAAACTGGTGAATAGTTTTTACAAAGATTTGTTTTCTTTTCTGGAATGCTGAAATTAATTCGAAACAGTTTTAATTACAACTTTTGTAACAGTGAAACTTTCGAAGTCAGAGTGACGTTTGGTCTTTCGACTGCAAATAGGATGTTAATTGGAAAATTTGACAACAGCCTTTGTCGGAAAAGTGACCGACATAGAGTTGAAATTGAAACCTGATCGATAAACTACTGTCACATCAATTATTCACTGTCTATCATTAAACGAAAAGTCTCAAACTTTTCTTTTAAGAAGACGAGGTCGGTTTCTTTTCTGCCGCTAACTGAAGTTCAACCGTGTAATTTGGTATCCGATCTTTTACGACTAAACTATACCACAAGGGATTATTGTATTAATTCAGGTGCTTACAGACATCGATTTAACTATAAATCGAAGAGCTACAATCAAGTTAAATGGATTTCTCGACAGCAATGACAAATATTACAAACACTACCGCAGAGTCAAAGGAAGGCTTTGTGAGCCCACTTATAATAGGGTTGTTACTACAACTTGTCGCTCTTGTCGACTCACTCGGTAATCTAATGGTTATAATCGCAGTGGCGCTGTGCAAAAAATGGATTATCACAGATGTGGTGTTAATGTCTTTATCATTAGCCGATTTCCTTGACGCATTCGTGGCTCTTGAAATGGTAATATTTATAAAGTATTTTAAGGTCATTTCATGGAGCCGATTTTCATGCGACGCGTTTGTTGTATTGGTCTACACATTCCGTATGGCATCAGCTACAACAGTAACGCTAATTGCGGTTGAACGAGCCTATATTCTGGTTTGTCCGCTGAAACACCACACAACAGTTACTCCGGCTAAAATCAAAAGATTTGTCGTGGCAGTGTGGATTTTTGCTGTCGTCTGTGCGATTTTACCTTTAATAGGAGTAGGTAACTCGGGTTTTCAGCGTCAAGAGTGCGTTTTTCAGCTCTACGAGCTCGGGAAATCATACACAGTTTTCTTTGAAGTGATTGGCCTTTTTATGTTGACTCTAGTTTTGAGTTGTTACATAGCTATTAAAACTGCCGGTGGAAAGTTTATCAAAAGACAGTCAACTTTCACGACGTCCAAAAAATTACGAATTAATCAGCCACAGCAATTGACATCAACGAAGCAAGTTCGGGATCCACACGGAGCCACTCGTAGGGCCCCTAAAGGGTTTGCTCCAACAGACTCTCGCGGTGTCCAGAGTGTTCGTAAAGTGTCCACCATGATGGGTATAGTAGTGTTAGTGTATTACATCAGCTGGCTACCTTTTTTGGTAAGTTTTCAAACCTCTTTTATCTTGGTATACATGAACGTATTAAAAACATATTATATATATAACAAGTTTTATTCACCCAGCAAATTATAGTTAAAACATACAATTCAGGTACAAAAACAAAATTTATGTCCGTCAGTGTACTGTACGAATTAATCAGTACGTTGCGTTGCAGACTTTTTTCATTGAAATTTTGTTGAAGTTGTATTTAAAAAGTTCTCATCAAAAACGTTTGGCCAAAAAAGTAGTGCGGTCCCTGCCTCGCCATCTCCGCCGGTTTTGCGTTGCCAGATACATGCTTTTTTTCAAGATCCAGTAAATTTTGCCGAGGCTCATTGTTTTTAAATTCTTGGCGACTTCAGCCTTAATTTGTTCATAAATTATTCTTATTTTTGTAAGCGGTTTTTATTGAAGAAAAAAACTAAACAAAACAAGGTACTGCAAAATAAAACGCCTTGCACCACACATGTATTCAGTATTGTACACTGAATTTAGAGGCGAACTACCTTCATTGTTTGTCTTTACAGTGAATCTTTTTATGTTTTATGCTGTATCGCTAAATTTTAGTCAATTTTCTACCACAAAAACTTTCCTAGTTATCAAGGCTCAGCCTAAGCTTAATCTTAAATTGTTGTTAAATTTTGACAAACTTGAGCCTCGTTCTTATAAAGTTGTTCTTATAAAAAAAAGGGTGTAAGATGCACAAAAAATTTCCTCGTGTAACATCTTAAAATGTTGCAATTTGTAAGGCCGCTGCACGCGAGCCGATTTTTTGTCGAGTCAGCGAAACTTGACCTCTATCTTCTGAAATAACTTCCTCTTAAATGGCTTCACCTTGAATCTTGCAATGTGATCACGTGATAAGTACTGTTCTGATTAGTCGAACCAGTTTCTACTCCAGGAAATCTGTCTGTGAATCTGCTACACACACGCCAATAATTTATCAGCCGACCTTTTTGGATAAAACATGCACATTTTTTGTCGGCGAAAAATTGTCTTTGTCGGGAACGAACTACAGGCAGTGCAGCACAAGCCGTTTTTTTGTCTACAAGAAAAAATCAGGAGTTTAAAGATAAAAAATTGGTCAGTATGTGATGATCTTCAAGACTTTTAAACTGAGAGTCATCACAGTTAACGTAAAGAGACTGAACCTTGATTAAAGTTTACTGGTTTTATAAAAAAAAATGCGTGTCGGCCCCAATCAAAAATTGCTCTAAAAATGCACTTTATTAAAAAAAGTAGAACTACAGATGCACAGTAGATGTACTGTGAAATACAAACACGGTATGACGAAAGGAACTAGTTTCTTCACCAAAGTCAACTTCCCGTCCGGTGACAAAATTAATGATTATGCATGCATGGCACGTTCACAACTTTTATTACTGTTTGACAGCACTTTACGATACGGTCAGCGACACAAATATTCAGGTAAACAAGTTACCAGGATATTGGACGCCTACCAGTAAAATTATACGCTTAATTTCTGTATTTGAACAAGTAAATTTAGACTGGACTTCCTTTTATTATAATTTGCCTTTCATTTGTTTTAGTTAAAACCGATTTCTTGCGCCCTCACATCAAGTCTGGCACCCTTCTTGGATTTTTTTCCAATTAAAGGATTTTTCAGAATTTTCAGCAATCTTGAAAAATAAATATCAAGTTATGTGAAAAGGGGAAAATTCGAAGTAAAACTAAAAACAGACAATTATTCGACAGCTGTGTTGAAAACCACAGAAAATTTTTTATGCGTGCTATATGTTATCAGTTGTATTGCAAACCACGAATCATTATTGGCTATCATAATAAATATTGAATTACAGACAAATAGCAAAAAAAACCCCGACATTTTAAAAGTGATCAGTTTTCTTAATAGCGCCTATTTATTTAGGCACGATTTTCCCAGAAATTTTATAAATGCTTGTTTCCTCACAGGAAGCCCATACTCTCTGTCTGTGTAGATGTTCTGACCTTGAGCAAAATTAAAAAAAACGTATGCGAAATTTGACTCTGCACGGTATCTCCTGAATTTTAAAATAAATTAATTTATACTTGGTGTCATTTCTTATCTGTTGTAGCAATTTTAAACCACTCTGTTGGTTTTTAGTCCCAATTCCAGGGAAATCCAGATTCCTTTCCCTGGAAATGGGACTAAAATTCTGCAGTTGTTTGAAAATATAACAAATAACACCAACAAGTAAAGCAAGTTTAAATTCATTTACTTTCAATATTAAGGAGATAAACCACAACAAAGTCGATTTTCAAATATATTTTCTTTTATTTTGCCCAAGGTCAGAACACAAGAAAGAAAATGGGCTTCCTGTGGTTTCCAAACAAAAGTATAATCAGTGGCCCATTTACTGAGGCCCCGTCCACACGTATCCGGATATTTTCTTAAACGGAGATTTTTTTCTCCGTTTTGGCCTTTCCTCCACACGTATACGGCGTTTTCGATCACTGAAAACGAAGGTTTTCGAAAACGCTCTCCAGAGTGGAGATTTTTGAAAACGGAGATTTATCGTATTCGTGTGGACGGAAAAACCGAGGTTTTCGAATACGATGACGTCATACTTAAGATCCAGTGCTTCCCGCGCTATGCTCTATTGGTTACGGTGCATGCTTTATAGAGAGAGCTGGCGTATTTATCTGGCTTTAGCGTATTCGTGTGGACGGGCGAATACGATTTGAAAACGGTACGTGTGGACGCGTATTTTTTTGAAAATGGAGAAAAAAATCTCCGTTTTTCAAAAATATCCGGATACGTGTGGACAGCCGGGGCCTAAGGAACAGCTACCACTCATACATTTATTGGATATCCACTGATGTAAACCACATGTTTTCAAAGTGCCAATAAATCAATATTGTTATTTGTTGTTATTTTCAATTAACATACAAGTAACGGAAGCCTAGTACAAAAGGGTAGCACATTAGTATCGGACGAAACTGTCATGAAAATAAGCAAAATTCTCTGCTGGCTTTCAAGCCATTACATGGCCACAAAGCACTTCTCAAATCAGTTTTGAATTTATCCCGTACTTTTAGCTATATGACTACTAAAGCTGTCAGCAATACTCATTACTGTAGATCAGGGTCTGACATGACACGTATCAACTATTCATAGAGCAATCAATATGCTCACTACTAACAAGTGGAAATATTAGTCTGAGTACCAAAGTGCTCGAATTCAAACGAGCAAGCGATTCACAATGCAAAAGTGGTATTAAGGTACCGCCCGCACGTATCCGGATATTTTAGAAAACGAAGATTTTTGCTCCGTTTTCGAAAAATTCCGCGTCCACACGTTGCGTTTTCGAATCGTTTTTTCTAGTCCACATGTAAACACGGAAACGAATATACACGCTTTCATCTACCAGCATGCGCGCACGTGCACTCGCTATGGTTAGCATACGCTACTTAAACTGAGACCGGAACCTACATTTGACGTCATTGTGATTGAAGACCTCCGTTTTCGCCCGTTTTCACCTAAGGCACGACTTCTTTTTTAGAAGTTTGCATAAAATTAAACTATATTTTTCTGAAAGAGAACTAAAAATCTGTATCTTGACCAGATTTAAGCCAGATAAAGTTTTTCCTGTGCGAAATATCAGCGACTGAATGTGCGCGCCGAGTGCTCACAACTGATTATATCTATAAGGTGCCGCCATGTTGGGCCACCTTATTTGTACACTAACAATGGCAACATCGCAAAAACCTACAATCGCCAAGATCATGATGAATATGTCATTGATTTGCACAGATATTCCCCTATTTTAAATTTTGCAGTAGAACGTAGAAATAGTGAAATATTGCACTAATTTAACTTTTGAAAATTACGTAATCGGAGTTGCACAAATATTCACTTAGGGCCTGTTTACATGGTAAGAGGGTGACCCTAGGGGATAGGGGCACCCTACATGGTAGGGTTGAAGTTGCCACAGT
>JAOCPT020559113.1:0-10976 GCA_026546935.2 Palythoa grandiflora | reverse complement strand
AGTTTTAGTATCCAGTAAGTGTTTTATCCTATTGATTTGAATTAATTTATGCATACACTTGGATACAGTTTTATTAAAATTTTATTTTAAAATTTTCTGGGGGAGCATGCCCCCACACCCCCCTAGAAGCACGCGCCTTCGGCGTTCGTTGCTCGCGCCGCAGCTGTCCCGATTTATGACGGTCCATAGGTTGGACACTCTGGCATCCCGTTGATTCCATCCTAAGTCGTAGAGATGGGAGGTGTGAATGATGACCACTACACCAACCTGACTAATGTATTACAATAGATAAGTGACTACGTTTATTCCATCCCGGGTCGTAGAGGTGAGAGGTGTGAATGATGACCACTACACCAACCTGACTAGTGTATTGTACAATGGATAAGTGACTACGTTGATTCAATCCTCGGTCATTGATGTGGGAGATGTGAATGATGGCCACTACACAATTCTGACTCTACTATCAAACGATACAAATAATGTTACGTGTTTGTGTGATTTTTGTTGCAGAACATCATGCTTCGATTCACCTTTCTTGCAATAATCGTGCTAATTCCGTTTAGCCAAACCAGTGCACAGACACCTGGACCTAGACATCCATGTACGATTGCTTTAGAAAATGCGGCCGGTTCAGGAAACACCTGTACTCCTAACATGTTTGCTGTTGAAATGCCTAACCAAGGGTATATTTTGTGCCATCCTCTGAACGAATCAGAATTAACAGAACGTATAAATTGTTCAGGAACTTTTAAAGAGCCAATCACGCCAAAGAGTCCACGACATCGGGGTAAAAGGTCTGCAGTGCTCTCAGACCCGGCTTCTAACCTTCAACCCGGCGAGGTGTATATGGGGCACTGTAGCGACAGGAACACACTGGTGGCTTCGAACGATAATTACATAACTCCTTGTGGAGTTTGCACGTAAGTCCGCAGGTGTACACTGCAGTAAACGGCTCAGTGCACTAAAAAACATTATTAAAAACATCAAAGTATCAGGGTGAGAAATTAGCGGAAGAAAACCTACCAAATAACAGTAACATCATCGGTAAAAGCAACACTAACTGAGCAGCAACAGCAACAGCGACGGCAACAGAAACACTAACAGTAACAGCAACTGCAACAGATCTAGGAACACTAACAGCCACAACAACTGCAACAGATCTTTAAACACTAATAGTAACATCAACAGCAACAGATCTAGAAACACTAACAGTGACAGCAACGGCAACAGATTTAGAAACATTAACAGTAACAGCAACTGCAACAGATCTTTAAACACTAACAGTACCAGCAGCGGCAACAGATCTAGAAACACTAACAGTGACAGCAACGGCAACAGATCTAGAAACACTAAACAGTACCAGCAACTGCAACAGATCTAGAAACACTAAACAGTAACAGCAACTGCAACAGAGTTAGCAACAGTAACAGCAACGGCAACAGATCTAGAAGCACTAACAATACCAGCAGCGGCAACAGATCTAGAAGCAATAACAGTAACAGCAACTGCAACAAATCTAGAAACACTAACAGTAAAAGCAACTGCAACAGATCTAGAAACACTAACAGTAACAGCAACTGCAACAGATCTAGAAACATTAATATGAAGAGCAACTGTAACAGATCTAGAAACAGTAACAGCAACTGCAACAGATCTAGCAACACTAACAATAACAGCAACTGCAACAGATCTAGCAACACTAACAGTAACAGCAACTGCAACAGATCTAGAAACATTAACAGCAACAGCAACTGCAACAGATCTAGCAACACTAACAATACCAGTAGCGGCAACAGATCTAGAAACACTAACAGTAACAGCAACTGCAACAGATCTAGAAACACTAACAGTAACAGCAACTGCAACAGATCTAGAAACATTAATAGTAACAGCAACTGTAACAGATCTAGAAGCACTAACAGTAACAGCAACTGCAACAGATCTAGAAACACTAACAGTAACAGCAACTGCATTAGATCTAGAAACACTAACAGTAACAGCAACTGCAACAGATCTAGAAGCACTAACAGTAACAGCAACTGCAACAGATCTAGAAACACTAACAGTAACAGCAACGGCAACAGATCTAGAAACAGTAACAGCAACTTTAACAGATCAAAAAACATTCATAGTAGCAGTATTACTAAAAGCAACAGCAACAATAGCAATAACACCAAGAGTAACAGTAACAGCACAAGTAACAATAACAACAGTAACAGCAACATTCCCAAAAACAGTAACAGAAACACGGCTACCAATAACAGTAACATTCCAGAAATATTATCATCCATTCTGTCAGCCCTCAGAGTTTTAGTGTTTCGGTATAACACTAGCAACTTCCTTTATTAACTTTGTTTGTTTGTTCTTGCAGAAACACCAAACGTAACAATCGCAATATTTTCCCTAAATATAGCAATCATTTCACCTGCAATCCTAATGAGACGTCCTCGTTTTCCTATAATGGTGTACCAATCGGAGAATGTGTTCAAAAAGTAAAGGACCAGAACATCCTATTTTGGGATGGGGACGCACCCGATGCGTGGAGGATAGACTATGAACTCACTCGCCTGAATAAAATGGTAGTCGTTACTCAGAATTGGGATAGGAGAACCATTCCAACCAACAGTTCTTGTGAGCTTCAACTTGTTGATCCTAACAGCTTCATATAAAGACTGAGCTGTAAAAGATTCTCGGCCGACCTGTTTTGAATTTTAATTAATTTTAATTTCAATTTTATTTGTTAAAACAATCATTATTCATGCGCATTAGGAAGTGTAATTTTAGGTGCCAATAAACGTCCCGGGACACTTATTTCATTTTCGATTTTTTTTTTTCATTCCGCAGAGCATATTAGGACCCCCGTTCCTTCCCGGCCTGCGCTCCCATTTACTAACTTTTTAAGTCCAAAATAGCCCGGTATAACCTACAATCATTACGTGGTCAAAAATACGAAACATAAGTTCCAATCGGTGGTCAAGTCGTTCATCTTCTTTCTCCGAGTACAAGATTGAAAGTAGCGCTAATCTAGTTTTGAGTTTCATTTTGTCTAAGAGAAGAAGGCAGCTTTAGAGACTATCACTATAGATCATCAAAGGTTTTATAACATTAAATTGTAGTTCTTTGTTGAAAGTTCGAAGTCATTTAACAAGTTTCCCACCTCCCCTGTTTACTTGGCACCTACAGTAAGAGTACGTAACAGTGTATGAGTTATCAAACTTCTGCAAAGGTACTTGATTAAAATTTTGCTATTAAAATAAACGCAACATGGAAGAGACTTGTTCAAATCCATAATTAGTAATTCGAACAAAATATTTGATTATGTCCACCAATCTACTGACCCTTCCTGAATACCTCCCTCATAAAAAAGAAGTATCAGATTCTATGGCTAAAAGTTACACAGAAAAGTATTCTTAAAGTTTCTTTTTCTCCTGTCACACTTTTTCTTTTAGTTTCCTGAATACAATGTTTTTGCCACTGAGATTTTCTTATTTGTGTCATTCAAGCTCTTAGTCATCACCTGTCTGTCTATCTAAGCTGAGATTTGGGTCGATAAAAACTCCATATATACTTTAAAACTAAGAAACCTAGACGTTAAATAAGGCTCCAAGGAATAAGAAGGCAACTTTTTAGTGTTCTGCAGCCTGTTTTTTCCGCATCAAAATGTTTAGGTTTTTATACTGAAGAATATGTCAACTAAAGTACAACATCGCATGGTTTTCAAATAAAATGTATAACGAAACTTTGATTTTAAAAAGGTTCTTTTGTATTACAGTCATTTCTCTAATTACAATACTCCAAAACAAAAGCCAAAAAAACGTTCTGATTTTCTAAGTTTCCACCAAAAAGGAATAAAAGAGTAAACCGTAAATCGATTTTCCAAGTTTAGCCAAAGAGATAAAAAAACAGTCTGCGCTGCTCACAATACCTCATTAAACTGCATTCACTTAAGCTCTCTGAAATCTGCTGCCAGGACTCTCCTTGTGCATACACCACACGCTTGCTGCCATTACGCCTGATCAGGCATCACCCAGTGGCATCTGCCGCTGGCGGCGCCAGGAACTGTAGCCCCGTTGCTAGTCGCCGAAACTACCATAGTTCCTGGTCAACGGCTGACGAGGGTGATACCTAGCTGTTGGCAGTTAAAGCCTCTGTATAAATTCCTCCCCAATATCATAATTAGCACCCTTCTTCGTTCGATGCCGCTGACCTACCTGACAGTCCATTTTCCAAGTACGCATCATTGCTCACAAACAAAGCCCTTAATACGAGGCTAAGCTCTAACTTCTTATACATTTACTGTATTTTTAAGAACTTGGCCTCGACTTGATGGTTTTGTTTGTGAGCATTGGAGCGTAACTAGGAAATGACTTAATCTTACTCAATTTCGTTCGAAGGACTTTTTACTAGAAATGTGTAGGTTTCCTTTCCCCGCGCTACCCAGCTTCTAGGAAAAAGCCCTGGGAACGAGTCTGCTTCTTAAGTTTATTGGACCTTTACTCAAACAAAAAAACACACAAAAAAATCATGGCCTGCATGTCGGACAAATCAATGTCAATAGTTATAAGTCCCTTATAGCAACTGTAATTACAGGGCTTTTTAAAAAACACAAGAGAAGAGTATTGCGGGAACGACGTGATGCAATTAGGACAAACAAAATTAAAACTATTCAGTTAATTACTGGACAAATATAGCTTCTTATTTTTATAATCATTACAAAACAGATCTTCCGGGCCAGTCAGAGCTTTTGTTGTATCGCATTTTAGTTGATCAACTCAAACATTTTTAGCATTGATCCTGCGACCAAGCATTTCGCGATCGTACACTTTTCTTGCAACAGAGTTTTTATTTTTAACCTAACTTACATCTTGTTAATTTTTTTTCACTTAAGTATTTTCTAACATTTTTCAATTTGTTGAGCACTTGAGAGTTTTGTCTCAATTATTTCATTCACTGCATAGTTATAATACTCCGCCTCTTTTGTGTTCATCGTATCGAGACATCAGGGTTTGCCGCCGATGCCAACCTAGCTCATGAACCCTGCTGATTAATAATAGTAATAGTTGATAATGGTAGTGATAATAGCATTAATATCATTATTACTATTTTTCTTCTTCTTCTTCTTCTTATTGATATTATTATTACTGCTTTTATTATTACTACTATCATTATCATTATCATTATTATCATTATATTTGTAATTATCATTGTCATTGCCATTATCATTATCATTATCATTATCGTTATCGTTATCATTATCATTATATTTATATTTATCATTTTCATTTTCATTGTCATTATCATTATTATTAATATTATCATTAATATTATCATTATCATTAATATTATTATTATTATCATCATCATCATCATTATTATTATTATTATTATTATTGTTATTGGGAATAATGTTAATACAAGGAAAATCAACAGTAAGATGCTTGAAGTGTTCGAGTATTGCATAATTTGCGTCATAAAAAGTTCTCTTAAAATTAAAATTGACGAATCGTTTGCAAAATTATTTAAGTGGCAATCGAAACTGCTGCCAGTTCTCTTTAAAGCATAATAACAAACAAATTTGTTTAGTTTTCTTCCGCATTCAAAACGGATCGTCTTTTAAACAACATACAGGTAAGTTACAACAATCCTATAGGTGTTCCAGTTACTAGCTTTAACGTTCACATGATTTCAAAACAAATGATTTAGGAGTATGAATAGATATTTTTTCATTAACATTAGTAAAACTTTATGTTGTAAAGGAAGTCGGCCGAGCGCATCTAAAATTGATGCTCATAACAAACTGCTCGGCTCATCTATCTGTTATGAACTCCTTTGCATCTTGTGCAGCTTCTTTTGGTAATAATATTTTTGAATTAACATAAGATTGAGGCAACAGAAGAATAATTAATTTGTAAGAAACTACAAAATACACACCAGGAGTAGATTACAGAAAGAATAGAAAGAATGAAACAGACAAACAAACAGTCTCGCTCATCACCGCCTCAAAGCACAGAGGCAGGAGGGAGGTGGAACCGAAAGCCGTGTATAGGCGCCTCTGGTTGCCGCTATACGAACCATGCGGGATCTTTGAACACAGCGTCAAGAAAGAAGGAAAACCGGAGTACCCGGAGAAAAACCCTCGGAGTCAGATAGAGATTGACAAATCTCAACGCACGTGCGGAACCCAGGAGTCGATCCCGAGTCGTAGAGGTGAGAAGCGCGAGTGATGACCCCTAATCCAACTTGACTTCCCTTCCATCATCACATTCTATTTCATCTGACTGTAAAGTAATTAAGATCATCGAGGAAATAGACGAATAATTATTTTGTAGAGAAACTTTAAAATACACATTTGTTCAGAACAAAGGTAAAGACGATGTAGATCACATTCGATTTTATCTCACTGTAAAGTAATTGTAATATGGGAATGTCTCAAAATGAAATTGTGATGCCATAATAAGAAATATTGGCCTTATCAAAAATTATCGTCAATTAGCTAATTTTTGTGGGTCAAAGTCTCGCACATTTTGTTTACGTATACTTGCTTCATAGTTAAGTACTCTGAAAAAATCGCTAAACTGGCCTTGCCTCAACTCAAAACACCAACTTTCAACATCTTGCTTCGAATTCTTCATAAGTACGTAAAACTATTTGTAACCGGATGTTTCGCAACTTTTTGTTTTAAAAATCAAATCAAACGAAAATATTAAGTTGAGCAATTTCTTTACTATTTTCTCTTAAACACGCGTTTATTTCGCAAGTTTTTTCTTTTTGTTTTTATTGTTGTTTTGAAGTGAGATAAATTGTTATCTGTCAGCTCAGCTTTAAAACTGTTTAAATATTTTTTCTTATTCAGGAATCTACTCAGTTTTAATTTGTATCCACTTTCTAAGCAACCACTGATCGAGGCTTAAGCTGTTTTCATTTGATTGGATTGTAGTTATAAAAATATCTAACAATCTAAGTAGTTTGGCCTCATGCCAGCCGAAAATTTCATTGGCGCAGACGTTTGTCTCATCTTGTCTGGAACTACAGTACTTAAAAAGACCTAGAATTTTCGACGTCAGGCTGAATTGGTTCTTATATTTCAGATAATTCATTTGTGTTCACAAGTCATGCTGACACCTGATCACGCTTTTTTATAAGAACCAGTTTAGCCGAGGCTCATTGTTCTTAATTTTTAGCGACTTCAGCCTCCATTTCAACCCCGGGTAGTAGAGGAAGGTATGAATGATGACCCCCACATCAACCTGACTAGTGTATTACAATAGATAAGTGACTACGTTGATTCAATCCAGGGTCGTAGAGGTGAGAGGTGTGAATGATGACCACTTTACCAACCTGACTAGTGTATTACAATAGATAAGTGACTACGTTGATTCCATCCTGGGTTGTAGAGGTGGAAGGTGTGAATGATGACCACTACACCAACCTGACTAGTGTATTACAATAGAAAAGTGACTACGTTGATTCAATCCCGGGTCGTAGAGGTGGAAGGTATGAATGATGACCACTACACCAACCTGACTAGTGTATTACAATAGATAAGTTACTACGTTGATTCAATCCCGGGTCGTAGAGATGGAAGGTGTGAATGGTGACCACTACATCAACCTGACTAGTGTATTACAATAGATAAGTGACCACGTTGATTCAATCCCGGGTCGTAGAGGTGGAAGGTGTGAATGATGACCACTACACCAACCTGACTCCTCTAAGTGAACAAAAGATATACAGTTTGTGTAATTTTTTTTTTGCAGAACATCATGCTTCGTGGCGTCTTCCCTGCAGTAATGGTACTGTTTGCGTTTAGTCAAATCAGTGCAGAGCGACATCCGTGTTCGGTTGCCCTAAACGCGTCGCGCTCGGCAGAAAACACCTGTACTCCTAACGTGATTGCCGTTTATAATTCGTCTAGCAATAAGATTATGCTGTGCAAATCTCTGAACAAGTCAGAACTAACAGAACGTCTAAATTGCTCCGGAACTTTTAAAGAACCAATTACGCCAAAGAGTCTGGCAAAACATCGTCCTAAAAGGTCTCTTGACAGCCTCAAACCCGGCGAGACGCATCATGACGATTACTGTAAAACAAGAAACTCATCGTTGCCTTCAGACGATAATTACCTGATTCCTTGTGGATTTTGCACGTAAGTCCATCCACAGGTGTACACTGCAGCAATGGCTTAGTAAGCTTATAAACATTATCATAGACATGAAATTAATTTAATGAATATAAATATACTTATTACGATAACAATGAAAAAAATTATTATTCGAGAAACCAGGAAAAATCGAAAGTACGACTTCAAAACGACAGAAAATAAGGAATGTCTTATGTGCCTTTCTACTTTTTACTGGTACTCTTTTTGAAAATTTTTCGAACCCTTACTTGGAGTAATATCTGCTTTAGCGCACCGGGCATTTCGAAACAACTGAAGGAAATATAGATCTATTGCAGGTGATAAAATCATGTCTTGGTATTTGACAGTAAGAGCAACCGCGACATTAACAATGACGGTAACATGAACAGCAACACCAACAGCAAAATTACCATAAGCAGCAACAGCAACAGTAGTAGTAGCATGTACGGCAACACTAACAGCAACAGTAACATACCACTAACAGCAACAGCAACAATAGTAGTAGCATGTACGGCAACACCAACAGCAACAGTAACATACCAGTAACAGCAACAGTAACAATAGTAGTAGCATGTACGGCAACACTAACAGCAACAGTAACATACCAGTAACAGCAACAGTAACATACCAGTAACAGCAACAGTAACAGTAGTAGTAGCATGTACGGCATCACTAACAGCAACAGTAACATACCACTAACAGCAACAGCAACAATAGTAGTAGCATGTACGGCAACACTAACAGCAACAGTAACATACCACTAGCAGCAACAGCAACAATAGTAGTAGCATGTACGGCAACACTAACAGCAACAGTAACATGCCACTAACAGCAACAGTAACAATAATGTTCCAGTAACATTAACACCAGTTCTGTCAGGCCTTGTATTTTTAGTGCTTCGGTATAAAACTAACAATTACTTCCTTAACTAACAGTTTGATTCTCTGTTCTTGGCAGAAACACTAAACGTAACGATTACAACCATTTTCCCGAATTTTCCAATCATATCACGTGCAACCCTGATGAAGACCCCTCATTTTCCTATAATGGTGCAGTAATCGGAGAATGTGTTCAAAAAGTAAAGGACCAGAGAATCTTATATTGGGATGGGGACGCAGACGATGCGTGGAAGGAGAATATTGAGCTCAGTACACAGTACGATGAGACATTCCTTGTTCAGAATTGGAAAAGTAGAACCATTCCGACTAACAGTTCCTGTGAGCTGCAAATAATGAACAATAACATTTGATTGAGCTGTAAGATTCACGGCCGACCTGTTTTGAATCAACAAACGCAACATGTATAAGCTGTGATAAACGATCTGTGATAAACGTGGTGATGGGCTTCACAGAGTATCGTTTGCCGATTTTGCTGATAAAATAAGTCAACGCAGCATTTATAGAGAATTGTAACACAACTTTTGATGCATTTTACCAACATGAGTATGAAACTCAGAAAATTACAAAAGATATTTGTTTCATGTTGGGTGCAGGCCCAAGGTTATAATCTTTATTTCTAGATGTGATATACTCGTTATTCTGGAAGCCGTCTGCTCATTTACATATCAAACCCTTTGTAATCTGTGCGCGATTAACGTTATATAAATATAACAAAACTTTCAACTTAATTACTACAGTCTTCAACTTCATAATGTATTTACAAGTTTCGGCAGCATCCACTGCCATCATCAGAATAGTAGTTACTAATTAATGATTTGGGACACAGTTAAATAGAGATGTTACAATAGAATAACAATAGCATGGTATAAAACAGTGGTAAAGAATAGAGAAGCTGAGATAAAAGATTAATGACACAAATTCAAATTGGCGTGGTATACTTGTTGATTGATTAAGCAAAGGCTAAATTCACTCAATGTGTAACGCTTCTTTGATTTTTAGGCTGAATTTGGTGCTTGCTGCATCTATGATATTAAAACAGTCGGTCGAGCATTTCTCGCGACATGGTGACTTGAGATGCTTAAAAATGGCGATCCCTTATCAGTACGCAAGTGCTCCTGCACACGTGTAGAAAAATGGCGGGAAGTCTCGCCAACATAATTGCATGGCATTACAGCCAGCGCAAACAAACTTGTATACTACACATGAGCGGAGTCCTGTGGGGACTGAATCTTTTGTGCTGAAAAATCTGTTTTCCTTGAAGCTTCTCTATTCTTTACCATTGGTTTATACCTTGCTGTTGTCAGTTCTATTGTAACATATCTCTATTTAACTGTGTCCCAAATAATTAGTAATCACTATTCTGATGATGGCAGTAGATGCTGCAGAAATATACAAATACATTATGAAATTGAAGACAGTAGTATTCTCTCGATATGTTACATTTCGTGCTATTTCGACCTTTTGGTTATACAAATATAATAATAGGGAAAGAGCAAAGAAAATCAACAAGTTCCATAATCATTCATCTCTGCTATATGATTTTACTTACTGGATTATTATAAGTTTATGCAAGTAGACTTTGCCTGTGACATTAACAGTGCTTTTTGTAATAAACTGGTAACACGATTAAACGAAATTGTTCGTATATTCACACAGTCGTATCTACTGGTTTTTATATATTTCAAAGACGTAACTGATCAGCAGGGTTTTATATGAGCTTTAGTAAGAAAACAATAAAATTGAAAGTTATCGTAATACACGCTTTATTTTATAAGAACGTTATAAGAACGAGGCTCAAATTTGCAAAAATCTAAGAACAATTGAAGAACAAGCTAAGGCTGAGGCCTGATAACTAAGAAGTTTTTGTAGTAGAAAATTGACTAAAACTTAGCGATACAGCATAAAACATAAAAAGATTCACTGTAAAGACTGCTCAA
>JAOCPT020559021.1:0-10976 GCA_026546935.2 Palythoa grandiflora | reverse complement strand
CACTACACCATCACCGACCACCACGCTGGCAACTAAACTAATCGTGAAACTGCTACGTTGCCAGCGTGTTGGTCCCTGATGGTGCAGTGGTTAGCACTCCTGACTAGAATACAGGGTCAGGGAGACGTGGGCTCGATTCCCGCTCGGGGCATAGGCTAATTTTTTTTGACAACCGTTTATTCTTTGTTTCATACTACTGAACAAAATGCATTGATATATCTTTAGTACAGGTTTGGTGAAACTTTCAGAAAGAGTAGACAGGAGATTATTGAATAAACACGGCCAAAGTTGCGTAAGTTGTTGAATGGATGTCGAGTGAAATGATGGCGTCGGACAGCAGTGTGATTGTAAGTTTGCAAACTATATTTATTTCGCCGAATGGGGATTACCATGCTAAAAGTTAAGTACGAATTAAAAACAAGAACAATTTATCCATTATTGGTATTGTTTTTCTGACAGTTATTAAGCCGTTGCAAACAATTCTTTTCATATAAGTTTTTTGTTTTGATGGAAAAGCCGCTGCAACTTTGACCTTGAAGTTTGAAGATAAAAATAGATCAAAACAGTGAAATCAGTTTGAACGCGTTAGTAAACTGCCGATATACAGAAAATATAATATGTAGTTGTCGAGGAATTCGTGGAAAAGACATCTATCTTAAAGGTGGACAAGTTTGCTTTTGACAACATTTTTTCTCCTCGGTTCTGCAGTCAGAGTTTCTGTCGATATTATGCTTTCTTCAGTCACCGTAAAACGTAGAAAATTTGTAATTGTCGAAGCGGCAGAAATTTTTAGATAATCGATATAATCTTTTAGAACTGCATATGCATACTGATATGTGCGTACATGCAACCCAGGGCTTACAAAAGATTTATGTTGTTTATATCTCTATAACGTCCTGATATGACGCTAAATCTTTGACATTTGTTTATTTGATGCTGTTATATAATTTCAGTCATTTTAATAACGCCATAAATCGGCGTGACAAGGGCTTTTGTTTTTAAAGGATAAGAAAGCCTGCGGAAATTACACAACGATCTTGTAATTTTGGGAATTTGCATCAACTTGATTTTCTGTAATTATATTTTAAGCGTTCCACACATAACTTATGTCTCCAAATATTGTTTCACATTGACAGTTCAACACGAAGATTTGAGACTACGCGTTTTGTATTTTAATGCAACACTGATTTTGAGTCCCAATACGTGAATTTTTGTTTACATTCCTTGCTTCATTAGCATACGTGCTTCTCTTTCTAACTGAGATACAAATTAAGAAGCACTGAATATTAAAAGAGCTTTCCAAAAAAGCCTCTTCTGAAAAAATGAAACCTGTATGTTACATACTGTTCTCGTGATGCGGTTTTTAAATATTGGAAATTTTACAAAGAATGTAAGAACTCATTAACGGTTTTGCCACCCAGTTGTTTTGCGTTTTTTCGGACACTGATATCTTCTTTTAAACTGCTTGTACAGAACCAAATTTTGGACGCTAACCACAATTTATTTGCCTCTCTCAGGTTTTAAACTCAATTCCCTTTTATTCTGGTTCTTTCTTTACCTAAAGTTGTATGCTAATGAGGCAGGATGTAAGCAATGACGTCAGAAAAGATTCACCTATACAGTTCATCTGTCTTAAACTGTAAATACCTAAATCCATATATCAAACTAAAGCTTATAGAGCTGGACTATAGTAGAAATTTTGAATTAATATGAATTTTTAGATATTTTTATGTTCTCTAAAAACGAATGACAAAATCGCCTTTCGAGAGTTTTAATTGAAAAGGAATTCGTTCGTTTCCCCTCAAATTTGCACAGTAGCCTCTTCAATATATAAAGAACAAAAATGTGGCTGCGTTTTTTACTTTTTGAAAAACTTTTTGTTTTAGAGCAATTTTTGTACGGTCTCTAGGCTTTTTTTTAACCCTAATTCGAAAAAGCTCCGTAACTGTCACATTACTAGTTTTGTATTTGTTGTTTGGTTTTTTCTGGGGCCCGTTCATCTCACTCTTTCGTTTTGGTTAAATATCATATTTTTTCCCTTTAACGGTTTATACTTTTGAAAACGTATGTTGGAACATACGAAACGTCAAGTCGAATATGTTAATTACTGCTGTTTGTTTTATAGTTTTGATTTAATCTAATACCTTGTGGAACAGGAACTGTTTCTTCAGAAACGTACAGAGTCTTTGCAATGCCTGATTGCTGTATATCCAGCCAACATTGGCAAGGAAACTGAAAGGTTTTGCCGTCAACCGTTATGGTTACCTAGAAAGGTAGATAATAACAGTTTTCAGATTGAGTTCGAATTACAAGAAATAATTTGTTAGAAACCCTCTCTCTCTCTACTTTGACATTACGATAATAATATTTATAATGGCCGTATTTATCCACAAAGATGAATTATTCGTCTTAGTCGAATTATTCGACAGGCCTGGATAAAAACGCACCTCAGTGTATTTACACAGACGAATTATACGTCTGAGACAAATAATTCGTCTGTTTAGTGCATCAAAAAGACGCACTAAACAGACGAACTAACGTAGGTCTGTTTAGTTCGTCTGTTCTGTTTGTCTCCGTATTTTTACAGACGAATAAACGAATTATTCGTCTTTCTGAGTAGATCCGGCCATTAACAAAAATCGCAATGTGATAAATAATAATTGATTGATTGATTGGTTGATTGATTGGTTGACAATAATGAGAATGTGAATAAGAATGTGAATGAGATTGAGAATAATATTAATAATTTTTTATATGACCTTGCAATTTCCTGCATTATGATTGGTTCACGTGCGGACTGTCAAATTGTGTATTCGGCCCGGGTGCCGTGTACGCGCGTAATCGGACCGGTTTCCCGGATGTTGATTTTCAGAAAATTTTCAAAATACACAAAATTACTCAAAAAACTATTTTAAAAGACTTCCGAAGATTTTTGAGAATTTCAGAAGATCAAAAATCTAAAAACTGTCGAATAGTTCTGCTAATTTCCCTAGACGTAGGCATGGGATAAGTTACCGTTCCGTACTGTCAAGACCTCGGTCTGATATTTTTCCGTACAGACCTCGCGCTCGGTTAATAATCTCTTAATAATTTTAGAAATGATAATAATGTTATTATTAATAATAGAGCGTCTCACCGCTTGGACTTCGATCCCCTCTAGGGACTCAGAGGCTTTTTCTTCAAAGAAAAAGTGAATGTTGATTTCACGGCAATTCCAAAGGCAGAACTTACACATCATTTAATGACAATATTAGTCTATATAGATTAGAAAAACACCCAAATTTCGCAGATGTATTTTTCAGTGAGACCCTGCATGCAATATATACTTTACTCAATAGTAACGGGAAAAAACAGAATTTAGTACGTAAAGCTAAGTAAAGCGTTCAAGACACAGACGTTTCCAGTGTTCTAAGGGAGACTGTTCCATTCGCGGTAGGCAGAAAGAGCAAGGTTTCCTTTGTTGTCCTTGAACTTTGCAACAAGAACACCAAGATATATTTTTCCATCCTTTAAAATTTAACTATATAAAATTACAGGAATAAATGAATGATGGGATGAATGTATATGAATGATGGATGAGGGCCTCCCGAATAACCGCTAGGTTAAACAACCGTGAAGCTCTTTGACATTTTAATTAAATTGCAAATAGACGGAGTAGTACATAACAAAGAGAAGGAACAGCGACATAAGAATACAAACACACACGGCTTGAACATGAAAAAAATCGCTGCGTACACGCGCAAATTGTTCATTTGCCGTGTATTAAGTGGATATGGACATCCGCGAAGCAGATCATTTTAAGTCAGTCCCATTCAATCAGACCGTTCAGTACTGCATGTGTACATGGAAATAACTAGATGTATTTAGCAGCGTTTGAAAAAAACCTTTCCCAGCTCAGTTGCTGCACAGCTTCAGTTGATGAGGAATGATCAGAATATGATTAGTTCAGCACTATTTGAATAGCTATATTTTGTAAACCATTAATTTTTCCCCTTACAATGACAAGAAGATTTTGCAAAACCTTTTATGCCTCAAAATATAAGATAGTTCTATTGGAAAATCCCGAACGGGTGATACGAGGCAGCAAACATACTCCAATGAAGGAAAAAATCGGGCCCCTGGGATCACCTGCATGCGGATAACTCTATACCCCGTAGCTTACTATGTTGCAAGCATGGTGAGTTCCGGTGGTATAGTGGTTATCACGCCTGACGATAGACCTGGAGACGTGCGTTCCGAAGAGTATGTCGAAGTCAATATTCACAGCGTCAGACATTCAATCTAAACATTTGATCTATAGTTATTCATTAACATTCCCAGTACTCCTCTACTCTGAAACGCCATCCCTTCGACATGTACGTAGGCATGTTAGCACCAATATTTCCCCTCAGTTATTGAATGATATATTATTAATCACTTCTGTTAAAATAGTATGTATAATTGTACCTATTTTATCAGTCTAGTTGTGTTAAGCGTGACATTATGGCTATATTAACTACAATAAATATTTGTCGTTCGATCCTTACCGATTCCAGATACCATGAGGGATTGTTCCCTGTATTGTCGTGTTCGATTTTAATTTTAGTTAAATCCCCGACGGATGTATCGTCAAACGTAAACGTGTCTGTGCTGTAGAGAATAAGCATTTAGTAGTTTTCTCGACATTCAGCATAATTAACGCACTAAAAATAGTAAAACTTAATTTTGTTTTGCTTTCAAAACAACTGATTATGGGTTCTCAACTTTAACTTTAACTTCAACTTTAACTTTAACTTTAATTTTAATTTTAATTCTAAATTTAACTTCAACTTTAACTTCACTTTTAACTTCAACTTCAAATTTAATTTTAATTTTAACTTATCTTTAATTTTAACTCTAACTTCAACATCAACTTCAACATCTACATCATCAACATCGACTTCAAAAAACGTGTATGTCCTGTAGAGAATAAGCATTTAGTAGTTTTCTCGACATTCAGCATAATTTACGCACTAAAATATTCAAAGACATTCAGCATAATTTACGCACTAAAAAAAGGAAAACTTAATTTTGTTTTGCTTTCACAAACATGTTTCGGCGTAACTTACGCCATCACGGCCAAAACAGAATATCAAGTCAAGCTTAAAGAAGCAATGCACATAAAATGGCTTAACCCTGCACTTAATCAACAGGTCACGCATGCTAAGCTCTCTTTATCTTTATAGCTTTTGTTTTCTTTATATATATTATACATTTGCACGTGATTACTAACTATTTAAACTACCTAAAGTTATTGTACATTTATTAACACTGATGATGGCATAAGTAACGCCGAAACATGTTTGAGAATAAAACTTTCAGATTAAAGACTGTCGTTTTGATTTTGAAAAAATAATATTCAAGTATTCCTCAGTATACTAAGTTATAAAACCTTTTATTACCTGTAAGACAAATTTTTGATCTATGAACTTCTTGGCTATACTTGGTTGGAATTCTGGTGATTCCAGGAAGCGAAGAAAGAACTCATATACAATCTGAAAATAGTAAAACATCAGCTGTTTCAATTATAATAGCATAAGAATAAATATTCAGAGGTGACCCAACTGACTGACAGCCAACAAAACTAAGCTTTAGCTATTTTTTCGACAGAGTATCTAGTCATAAAGTTTGATAAAAACATCAAATCAAACATGAAATTAAGTGGGATTATAGTCTGAACTCATTATGGGTCATCAAAAAGTTTATAAATATGCAATAAACTGTGCCATTATTGAGCCAACTGTAAACTGTAATGCTGAGTTCAGCAGAAGACATTTCAAGAGATGGTAAGTCCATTTCTTGTGTCCAGAAAAAACAGCAGCTGAAAAGGGTTAATGCTTTTCTGTTCAGTTTGAACTACTTGCTTTTCAGCTTTGCTTCAGAATGTGACTTTAAAACATGCCAAAATCACAAACAACTTTCGTCAGAACATACTGAGTGTGGCTTTACAAAAATAACATGTTTATTCCTGAGCTCAAAAAAAAACCAAAAAACATTTTTGTTAAGGTTTAAAGTGCAACCAATTGCATTCCTTGGGTCCTTAAGGCATGTGCCAAGGCGTGTGTGTGCAACTGCATGCATCTCAGATAATCACAACTCTGGTATTCTTTGTTGATAAAAACATGAAAAACAATCTTGGGAACTTTTGCATAAATTTTTCGCACATGTAATCACATATTATTGGTTAAGCTTGTGTCAACACAACATTTCTTCTATAGTTATTTTCAAGCTGAATACAACTACTACTAATTATTGGTTTTATTTTGTCCTAAAAAACACCATTTTTCTCAATTAATATTTTGACCAGTTAGAAATGAGGCAGGCCTGAACAAAATTTTAGTTATTTGAGCCCGTCGTCTTAAACCAATAAGAATTCATTTTAAAACAAAAAGTAGCACCAGTTGCCTTGAGTGTACATTATGAAAAGATTTTTTTAGTTCCTTTATATTTCTAGTGTACTTTTATCATTGCATAATGCTTCATGGACTGCACAGGATTGTGCATGCCAAGAAGTTATAAATTACGTCAACGTCAGTATATCAAAGCAGCATATGCTGTACCTGCAAATGTGGCCAGGAGGCTTCAAGTGTTGGATCATCCTCTTCTGGGTCAAAATCAGGATTTTCTGATGGAGGTAACGTCCTAAATATGTTACAAGCAACCTGAAACAGATTAAATGATTATTAGTAACCAAAAAGTGATTTTAAAACATTTTAGTACAGTCTACATAAGCAAGTATATGTAGTAAATCTATTTCTTCGTTTCTATTTATTTTTTTTCATCTTGATAAGTTGTTATACTTAAATTAAATAATTATTGATGCTGTTATTAGGATGTCCAAGATGCTCCAGAGCCTATCTGCCATTTGTTTGTAATGCAGCTGATGGAGAACAAATGGTTCTGTTGGGTCCAGTCTATCCTTTACCGTTTTCATCAGGGATCGTCACACAAAGAATATTAGTACACTGAAATTTCACCTAAAACATGCTAGCTCATAGACACAAAAGCTGTGCTTATCCCCAACCAAACAAAAGCCTCCCCAAAACCTATATAGGACACCACACATTGCATGTCATTGCAAGCCTTACTCAAGGACACCACACAGTGGTCGCACTGCCAGGGTATGACCTCAAACATGTTAAACATTTGGCCACTATACCCTATGGCATTCTTAAATTCTTAGTCAATTTAAAAAACATGAATAAAGTTTACTTTATATATATAATATCCCAATACAAATATCAACTTTTTCTCTACAAGGTCTTTGAAGGATGCCTTTCATCAATATCACATTCTAATTTCTGAAATTAGCTAATCTATGCCCTTTCTTTTGGCTGCTACATTATAAAATGTGCCTTAAATTAATTCTTGTTTCTAAAGTTTACTTAAACTTTTATCATTCTGTTCAGGATTCTGCAAACAAATAAGTCTTTTCTGATAAGGAAAACCTCAAGTTAGCAGTTCTAGGATCTTGAACTTAATTCTCATTTTGATAGTCAATGTTAACTCAACGATGTTTTACCATACAATCAAGATCCTCTTTATGATCTCCACACATTTTACTTGTTTAGTGATGTACCCATCCAAGTTCTTTTAATACTAAACAAATGTTTATTTGGTCCATTGTTTTCTTTCAAAATGTTTTAATTCATTGATAAAAACATTTCAGTTTTTGTCAAAACTGATTACATTTATGTGACTTTTGTAATTATAAGAAAAGAAAAAAAAATTACAGAAAAAAACTTTTTTTCAATATCTGCATTTAAAAGAATATAAAGATATTTTCTCTAATATAACAAACTCTCTATTTTTCCATCTTCATTACAAACAAAGAATGAAAACAGCTCAAAAACTTTGACTGCTAGCAATTTGATGCATTACGGTAACTTCAAAAAAGAATACATTAAAATGAATGACTGATATTTGTTAGAATGCAGCACCAAATTAACATAATGACCATGAAAAAAGAGTTTGTCATGCTATTAAGTAGAATTTACTAAATTGAATATGGTTTCAGTTCAAAATATTATTGCATGCATTTTTTTAAATATCAACTTACTAGAATTCAAAATCTACCTATGAGAACTTAACACTACGAACAACTGCTGATTAGAGAAAAACTTGTCATTGCCCAAAGAAGAGGTTTAGATTAAAAATGAAACCAGCAATATTCCAATATAAAGATGCCAACTGTCTTGCTCCTGGTGGGAGACACACACTTTTGAGCTCAAGTCCCACTCTTCCACTTTTAATGAGAATCTCCCAGTTTTTGGAGATCTTGGTGCTTTTGAAGAAAAAAGAAGTCTAAAAGAGAGAAGGCAAACAATAGAAAAATAATATTGTCAGGGTGTAGTTGTAAGAAAATCTCCCACTTTTTTGATTGATGGGGTTCCCATCTATGCTGATAGCGCAGTAAAACAATTTGCAGCCCTAAAATATCTTGAAAATTTGTTGCATAAGTCACTCATATGAGAGCAACCCATTACTTGAATTTAAAAAAAGCATTAAAAGAAAGTCTATTGTAATTTCTTTGATAAGTTAAGTTGGTTGTTTTAGTTGGTTAAATTTCTATTTCAGCGACTAAGTCTTTCAATTTCTTTGTAACATTACATCAACTCAATCAGCAAGCATCTTCTTTTTTAAACTTTCAAAAATATCTTGATTCTAGGCAAAAAATCTTTAAAAAATTGTTCACAGCTTTTCAATTTTACTTGCTGATGGAACTGATAAAATAATAGAACAAAATGGCAGATCTGCCAAACTGATTTGAATACCTAAAAAAATAAATATATTCATTTATATCATTTTAGTGTAAAAATTATGTTTAAATTTACATTGTAAATTTTGAGATGATTTTCTGGGATAAACTCTTTATTAAACATTCCTTTTAAAAATAATATCTTTCGTACAGAAACTAGGAAATTAGAATAATGAATAAACTCCTATTTCTGATAATGTCTGTGTTAGTAGAGTTTTGCTATGCGATAACAACAAGTAAATCCCATGGAACGATGCTAAAATTATCTTTCTTAGTAGATGTACTTCTTTTTCGAAAGACTTAAACCGGTGTCATATGCAATGTTTCACTAAAATCCGAGTACACTTACTACAAGGTCTGACCTTTGAAATATTGGAATAAATCTATCACTCATTAACTCACAAATAAGTTCTGACGTTTATAAATTACGAACTTCAAAGTTTTTCAAAGACGTGTTGCAAATTCTAAAGCGAAAAAACGAGTAATTGACATTTTTTATAGAACACGATGGACTCGGTCCAACTGCTTTGACATCTACTCGTTTGAAAGGAAAATATCGGCCGACGTAAATTTCGAAACTGAATAAACCGTGTAATTTGTTCTAGCACTTATATTTTGCAACTTGACAGTTAAAGGCGTTAAGAATTTGTAACCAACAATTCTGTAAAATTACTTTTTCAAACGAAAAGTAATCGAATGGGGGCATGAAATGTAAAGAGGTTTGTAAAAGTTCAAACGTAAGCGGGGAGTCGGTTCATCTTGGCGTTTAACTTTAAGTCAAATCTATAATTTTGAAAACGTTTATATACAGTAAACAAGTTCGCCCCTTCGATCAACCCCTAAAGTACATCTACCATTTATTGAGCAAAGTTGATCGAAGAGCAATCAGAGAGTATTACTTACAAGTACGACTTAATCGCAATGTTACATGGACGAAAAATCAAATTGATTAAGGCTCAGCTTTTGTGATCACTTCCTGGCCGAAGAAAGATTTCCCCAAGGCCAATCGTTGTCGGTATATATTTTCCAATATAAATCTTTTCTAATGGGTGAAAGCAACGGAGGCAAGACATTATGTGCACGATTTTTTTCTTAATCTGAAATAAAAAGCGTCACTTGTTAAACTCTGTTGGTAGCTTCTCACAACGAACGCCTCCATAACTCTCAAGCGCTGAATAGACTTACCACTTTGACGATTTCTGGATATGTCGGCTCTGTTAGAACGCCACGACCTGAAGTAATATAATCGACTAGCTCATTCAGCGTAGCTCTCTTGATTTCTTTTCCTTTCAAATCGCTCACAGGATCCATAAAATCGAATACAACATTGCACTGTTGTAGTTTCTTCAAGAACAATTCTTGTTGCTCAACAGGCGACGCGTCTAAGTTGTAAACAAATGGTATGTTTGAGAGTAAAACTTGTAATAAGGAAGAAAAACGGAGGAAAAATAACCATTCTCTTTGGTCTTTAAAATACATACCTTTTAATTGAGCAAGTGGTTGCAGTTCAACATTTCCCTTGGTACGAAACCTAGATGATCCTTGCTGTTTCTTTTGCTGAGCTTTCGGTGGTTTCCTAACTGATTTTCGATGAAAAGGATCTGGATGCACCTGTGCTGTGTTACTTGTGGCAACCGGAGTTATAGCTGGTCTGTTCGCCTAAAATATGCACACAAAAAAAGAAGAAAATACTAGTACTGAGGACGCAAGTTGTAACTGTTTGCACAGAGACAAGAGCTGCCCGTAACGACAACAACGTATGTCTCCGCCACTGGATTTCACTTACTCCCAATTCCATTGCATCCGCCATCAACGGCTTATAGCCCAGCGATTTCCCGATGGAAAAGGGAAAATCGCTTTTTAACGAACAGCTGCAATTTCGTTTTGGTTTGTATTGCTACAATATATTTTTCAGTCTTTAAACGAACCAAAGTTCCTCCACAGCGAGTAGAACCAGCGCTGTACAATAAACAAACCGCTTCTGATTGGTCGACAGGCAGCCGCCATCTTGAAAGTCCCGGATGGTTATCATTTCATTGACGTCAGATTACCGGCCGCTCCTCCAGCCCCCGGTGAACTGTGGGATGCTATTTTTTAAAAGATAAAAAACATATGTACACGCGCGCTTTTTTTATAAGAACAACTTTATAAGAACAACGAGGCTCAAATTTGCTAAAATTTAAGAACAATTTAAGAACAA